>JAVKLA010000021.1:4598986-4614194 GCA_034782735.1 Sagittarius serpentarius | reverse complement strand
CCCGCCACCAGCTGTCCCTGTGCTGCCGTTGTTCCCCCCTCTCTGTCCCCTCCCGCTGCTCTGGGACCTTCCCTGCTCTTGCCCTGGGGGGGCTGGGGTCAGTAGGAGCTCTCCTGGGGCGGGGGGCGAGGGGGGGGGGCGAGTCTCCCTGGCCCCTGCTGGGGTCGGCTTGGCTTTCGAGGGCTGAAAAACGAAGTGGGGAGTGTGGTGGGGAGCCAGTGCGGGGAAGGGCAGGCCTTGCCGGGATGGGTCAGTGACTCCGCTGGAACCTGGCTGTTCTCTGCCGCCAGCTTCTCTTCTCCCGAAAATCCACCGTCTCGAGGATGTGGGGGGGCCCAGGGTAGGCAGAGGGGCCTCTGCTTGGCGCCCAGGCGGGTCTTGCCCCTTTGCAGCGCTTTGTTTGTGAGAAGGAAGGGGCAAATTTTGGTTATCTGCACCACGGTGGAGTCCTGGTCGTCGGCTGGAACAGGGGGTGTTTTGGGCCAGGGGCACAGGGAAGCGTTTGGCAAGAGGCAGTTACTTGGCCGGGTTGTTTATATCCCCAGGTGCGTGAGAGAGAGGATACAGGAGCACAGAGAAGAGGCCGGATCTGTGTTACTCTGGGCCAGGGTCCTTATCGCTGTCTGGTGCCGTCAGAGCAGTCAGGAGTTTGGGAGCTTTACGGGGCGGCTTTCAGCTCCTGGCAAGGCTGCTTATAAAAATTAAAAGCTATTGATGCTTCCATGTATTTAGGAGAAGTTACATCTATGTGTAAATCTTGTATCCTAAATTTAGGTCCTCTAGCCCCTTTTTCAGTTAATGCTTTGGCTTCCCTAGCTTCTAACAACAGTGGCAATATTGTTATTGGCAAACCACTGTGACTTTATTGAGTAGGTTCGCAACTTAATTTAGCTTTTTTAAAACTTTCAAAGGAAATCCTGTCCTCTGAACAATGAAGATCTTAGATCCCGGCTAACTCTTAGATGCGCAAACTGTTTGTGAATCCCTCCTCGCTCTTCTGAAGCAGATGTTGAAGTTCTTTAGAAGGATCTTCTCTATTCACACACGGTGCCTGCGTGAGAACAGAGAAAGCTCCCAGCGATCTTGTGAGTATCAACTCGGTTGTGGATTTTAGCCCAAGCTTTTGTTTATGGCTGTGTTAAACAGCTGGCTGTGGGTTTCAGTCCAGTCCGTTGCTTGTGCCAGAGAAGCCACTGGATCAGGGAGCTGTGTCCTGTGCATGTTCCTGGGGAGCTCTTCAGATGTGTGATGCGGTGGTCGCAGAAACGTGAGCTGTGATGGGAAGGGGGCGAGCTCAGTGTTCAGGGCTGGAGGTGTCTCTGACTCGTTATGCAGCTGGGGGGTTGTGCAATGTCAGGCAAGAGGTTTAATTTCTGTGCCTGCAACTCCTTTTCTGTAGAGTTGAGATAATACTCTTCCCTATGTCAAAGATGCTCTGAAATTTCAGAATGTTATGTATTGTTATATAAATGATTGTTACTATGCAATGTATGTGTTGGATCTCTTAACGAAGCCTCAGTATTAAGAGAAACATCCCAGTAAGCAGTTCTGTGCTTAGGTCAGCTCAGATGTTTTCAGTTTGTTGTTCAGTTTTGAACTATGTTACAAAAATGGTGAAGCTGAGGAAAAAAACCCTGTTGTTCTGAAGTGAAAGCAATCAAAACTCTCAGCCGATGCTGAGTCTGGGGAGCTCTGCCTGCTCAGCACTGAAATTGGAGCGTCTGGGGCTTTTATATTTAACATCCTGTCCAGGAATGTGCAAAGGGAGCTCCTGGGACATGCACTGCTTATGAGTTTTTATAAGCTGATGGAGCCAAAATATCCCTGGAAAGCAGTGGTGTGCTGTAACTGCCTGGTTTTCAGTCTGCGCTTGTTTCTTTGTGGAGGCAACATTACTATTTGTTTTAAAAAAAGGGAAAAAGAGGCAATGCTCTAACAAGGTAGGACCGATTTATTTATTCATGCTTGAGGTGCTCTGTAGAAAGTATTTAGCAGAGCAGCAGGGACAGTCCAAAAACACTTAAGCTATGGTTGGGCTCTCACTGCTTATAAATTAGCCTAATTAGTGTTTAAAAGGATCTCTTGGGGGTGAAAGCAGTGTTAGCCAGGAAGCTTAGAAACTGTGGACAATTTAGGGGCCCACCATAGCCTGGGATAAAAGCGGCAGCAGTGAAAGTGGAGAGTGACAGCCTTGACCTGACTTTCCTCGCCATCGCCCAGTGCCGAGCTTTCTTCATAACAGGGAGATTTAATGTGCCACGTTCTGCTTGTTGGATCTGTGGGGCTAAAGTGTGACATAGTACCCTATAAAAACAGTTTATCCCTCTGTGCAGACCTGGGGTGGTTGTGTTAGTACAGTGGCAACGAGAAAAACAGTTGGGCAGACAGTCTGCTCTAGGATTTCTGCAGTAGGGCTTTTGTAAAGGTTTTGCTTTCACGAGGAGTGATTGAGAGCGACTTGTTGACAAGGTCTTTTCTTTAATCCAGACGAAGACATCAGTTTTCCTAGCAAAGTCCTTAAGGTAACACGGCCTTAGCATGACTAGCAAAAATCATCAGTGTTAGTAATGCTGTCATCGCTAAATTCTCCAAATTTGAATAGTATTGAATAATCTGGAGTCTGAATTGGCAACCTGCGTAATGATTGATTGCCTGTCATCTCTTCCTGGGCATGGTGTGGTATGTTTTGAAACAGATAAGCACTGTAAGGGCCCAGCTTAATCCTAAGGAATGCAAGACAAAGGGGAAGTTGTTTAAAAGAAGATACTTTCCCTTTGGAGCCTGTCAGCTGGCTCCACCTACGGCTCTGCTGCTCTTTTATTGCTCTGGAGCAACGGCTCTGAAGCCTGACTCTTCTTCCAGCTGCATTGAGGAAACCTCTTCTGAAGATTACAGGGATTTTGATGTCTTAAAAATAGCCCTTTTAAAACATCTCTCTTCTGATTCAAGCATCTACGGAAAGGAAGCAGGAAAGCTAGAGTAGTTGGAGAACCCTGAAACACAGGCTGGATTCCCTCTCTATGTGACAAGTGAGAACAGCGTGAATCCTAATGCAAAATATTACTGTAAATAGTAGAAATACTGAACTTGAGCTCGAGAATCACTGAATTTGAATTTTAGGTCCTTCTCTGTTGATCAACAGCTTGCTGAGGTGAAACTGGTGACAAATGCTTGACTTGAGACCTTCTTGTTCTCCAGGTGCCTGAGCGGTGAGCCATGCTGGGCCGGAAAACAGGACTCCCCCACAACCTGAACAGCCACCGCCAGCTGAACCAGTCCTACCAGGAGGCTGTGCCCCTGCGGACCAGACCATCCAAGGAGACAGATGTCAGTTTGGAGGTGTTCAGCGGTTCTACACCTGAAATCAAACAGAGCCGCACCAGAGCCCAGCAGATGCGGGATAGGAAAGGTCGCAAAGCTGACCTCAAAGACTCTAACGGGAGAGAGGCAGAAACAATTACATTTATTTCTGGCACAGCAGAGGCTCCCCCAAACCAGAGCTTTTGCTGTTCCTCTCTGTCTCAGGCCTGGAACACGTACAAGGCTGTTTTCTGTTGTATAGTGACCTGTGGGGGCTGCTTTCAGGACTGCAGTGTCTGTATCCCCTATCCAGGGCCTGCCGAGACCTCCACTGATGACGGAAAGAACGGAGATTATAATGGGCGACTGCCAAACAGCCCCGCCAATGTCTCTCCCGCTGAGAAGAATGGGAACCAGATCAAAAAGTCCAGCATGGGTAGCAGTTTCAGTTACCCAGATGTGAAACTGAAGGGTATTCCTGTCTATCAAAACAGGAGCCCCAGCCACCACCTGGAGTCGGAGTCATGCTGCAAAGAGCAGCTGCCAGAGAAGCCCTTCAGGAACAGCATAGAAAAGCCACCGCTCCCCAGCAGCCACCGGAGTTCAGAGGAGTATTATTCTTTCCACGAGTCCGACCTGGACATCAGCGAGCTTAACGGCTCCATGTCCAGCAGGGAGATCGACGTCCTGATCTTCAAGAAACTGACAGAGCTCTTCAGCGTCCACCAGATCGATGAGCTGGCCAAGTGCACATCAGACACGGTCTTCCTGGAGAAGACCAACAAGATCTCGGACCTCATCAATAGCATAACTCAGGACTACAACCTGGATGAGCAGGACGCTGAATGCAGGCTGGTCCGAGGCATCATACGCATCAGCACCCGGAAAAGCAGGGTCCGGCCCCATATTTCTATCCCAGCCGGCCAGAGCCACGAGGAGAAGTCCAGCAGAGGCAATGCACCGGACAGCGGTAATGAAACGATGCTAGAGTCCATGGTCATCAGCCAAGATGGTACGTGCGGGTTCCTTGGTGTTACCGCCTCAATACAAGAGGGTTATTTTATCAAAGCCATGGAGATGTGGCAATGGAGCAGGGTTGAAAGCTGATGTCTGTCTTCAGGCTGGGCTTGTTTTCCTGGGATGTGTGAATGGAGGTTCTTAAGTATTACTGGAGACCTTTGCTTCTCACCAGTCACGGTGCTGTGGCATTCTTGATAGTGTCTTTCACTGTCAGTGCAGTTTGTGCTGAGCAATGTAAGGGCTTATTCTGCTGCTACTGCAGTGATTCTGGCTTCCCTCTGCACCTCTAAGCTAGGCAGAAGGACCATGAGTCAAACTTAACTGGTATGACCAGACGGGCTGGCTTGTGCCACAGGTTGTCCAGTTACTAAGCTGGCTCTCTCCCTCATGTTCTACAGCGCTCTTTGCTAATGCCACCCTTAGACTGCTGTGACAGAGTGCCTCCGTGGAGCCGAGACTTCCTCTGCACAGCGGGGTGAGGAGCAGCCAGTAAATACCCCTGCAAAGAGGAGGGAAGGGCGGCTGCTGCTACAGCGTAAGCGCCTCATGGCTGTTTCAGGGATGCTTTCCTCCTCTGGAGCAGCCCGAAGTGACTGACCTCCAGAAGAGGTTGTAAGAGAGTTTGTTGGAGAAAGACCTTGAAAAGCTGCGTATGGAGGGCAAGGAGACATCCAGAAGTAACGAAGGAAACCAGGTGGCTGTTGTGCTTCCCAGTTCAGCAGTAAGGCTGCTGTTACTTCCTGGTATCTGGGGACTATAAAGCTCAGATTACCAAGACAATGGTGGAAGCAATCTGAAGAATCACGCTCTACCTCTCCTATTACCTGAGGGTGGTGCCTTCTGAAGGAGAGCCCTGTGCATTCCCTGACAGGGATCTTTACTCTTGAGTCATAGCTGCCCATCCTTTCCTCTCTCAGGCCTTCTTGGTTTTCATTCCAGATTTGGCCGTGCAGATATCAGAAGAAACACCAGCAGATGTGATAGCCAGGAATATGAGGCGGCACAGCAGCGCAGGTAACAAACCTGGCCAGGGGTCTTAGCTGCAGCGGCATCACAGGAGTGAGGGGAATGCCCTGAACATCCCGTATTGTGTATGCCTTCGGTTTTCACCGTCTGCAAAGGCTGAGCTGACACCTGCCTCTTAGGTTACCGTAAGGGGTATTGTTCTCTTGAGCTCTGGGAGTGAAGGGAGCTCAGAAGACTGCCTGGGTTGGTGGGTCCTTCTGAAAAAGAATGAAACCCAAGTATGGAGTGATCTCTGTCCATGCACAGTACTTGGCCTGGGAGCTTTCAGTCTCTGGGTGTCTGGGCACAAGTTTGGGGCTGTATCTGGGGTGTGACTGGCTAAGGTCACAGCTGGGTTATACTGGGAACAAAAGGAACGGTGCAAAAGGGAAGCAAGGGAGAGTGACGGGCTGTCCCCTGAGCTCTGATCCTGATGGCATGCATGCTCCACTCCAAAGAGCAGCCCAGGGCTAAAAGACAAGTTTTCTCCTGCATAATAACAGATCTGTCCTAGAAGGTGGCTACAATACAGGCAGGGTTGTTCCCTGCCTGTGGGCTTTGTGTGGCTTTCTCCTCCCTCATGATACACAAAGCCTTTTGTGACAGTTTCTTGCCTAACTGCCGGGCACTCAGCTGCTATAGTTCATGTTGTCTAATGTCACCATCTCTTCTCTTTCCTCTTCCAGGCTCTCCAACAAGCAGAGATTCCTCTTTCCAAGACACAGAGACTGACTCATCTGGGGCACCTCTGCTTCAGGTGTATTGTTAAGGAAAAAGGACCCAAGCAGCAGACAGGCAGACCAAGGCTTTGCTGCAGTCAGATTTCTCCTCTTTCAATATGGAGTGTGCTATGGCACTTTTTTTTTCCTCCAGTCTACCCTGATCCTTTGTTGAAGCCAAATTTCTCCTGCTGTCTGAATTTCACTGGGTATTATTTTTTGGACAATATAGAACATCAAGGAAGTGAACTGTGGAGCTAATGAACTTGGGAGGTGGAATGTGTGCCCAGGGAGGAGAAGATGGACAAGGAAGTATCAGATAACTTATGCCTCTATGATTTCCATGCTTCACGTTTAGTTTCAATAACCTCAGTGGCCCAGCCCTTTCCCTGCTTTGAGGATCTGCTGTACAGTTCTTGCTTTCTGGCATTGCATAAGTTAGCTTGGGTAGGGGATAACTGGATGGTGTCTCTGTGTTTGTGCCGATGCTGAGGTAAAGGCCAAGCACCTGCTCTGTAGAGACCCAAATCTCTATTTAAAGTGGCTGGGTTGGTCCCAAAAACGTTAAGTCCTCTATCCATGGTGTTTGCAGTAGCCAGATCTGCCTTAATCCTGCTGACTCTTAGTGGTGTTACCTCCTGCTGCCTTGTAAGGAGAAGGTTCAGGTAATGTGGTTCGTTTAATCTTTGGCCTGTTGGCTTGTCTCCCGAGATAGTGCCAGTTGCAGAGGGGCGGGATGCCTGGACAGCTGCCCCACTCTCATCTCCCGAGCAGACCATGGGGATCAGCTTTGCAGTCACTGCCAGTCTGACGAGAACTGCGGGCGTGAGCTGTTACCAGTTGCACGCGTTGACCTGTGACTTGCATGCCAGTCGGCTCTTCCTCACTCATCTGCCAAGCCCCTCTGCGTTTCCCTGTCATGCTTGGTGTCGTGCTGACTGCTGGGCAAGCCTTGAACTCGGGTTATGGCAGGTGAGGGAAATAGTCGGTTCATTTTTAAGTTTTTGTAATTAAGAATTGGGCTGTTTTGACTGTTCTGCTAGGAACTGCCTTAAAAGTGGCTTGCTTCAAAAGGAAGGCCTCCCCTCAGAGTTCTGTCTCCAGAGGGTCTGTGGGGACCTGCTTGGTCCTGCCTCTCCCCTGCGGGCGCCTTCTCCTTCCCTTTGCCTCTCCCTGCAGCCGGTCAGAAGCAGGAGATGTGGTATTGCTACCCTGAGGGCACGGTGCCAGGCGACCTTGAGGGCTGCAGCATTGCAGCAGGAGGAAGCTGTATCTTACTGGTGTTGCCACTTGGTCGTTTATCATAAAGTAAACACGTGAAGCCACGGGACTTGTTTATACATTCGGGTGCCCTTGGACACGAATAGAAAATGCTTAGTTGAGTTTACCAGCCATAGAATAAACATACCCACAGTTTTTCTGGGGAGAGGGAAACCAAAATAGGCCCCATGCTTTGGTGTGGACCATGTTTTTGCATCTTAATTGAACTGAAATGTGCCTTTATTTCATAGCCTGTGATTACTCTTCAAAAGGTTGGGTAGGGGGGGAAAGGATTTAATTCCTCACATGAGCAGTCAGGCTTATTTAACCAGCCAAAGCCCTTTGAAATGTACAGTTCGAGTCCCTGTTAGAGCCTGTTTTTGTAAACTGCTCGCGTTTCAGAGCGTGCTTTCATAAATCACGGACATTACTGAGACCACACCTTGAGACGCTGACGGAGAGAGATTTTGAAAATAAAGGGGAGAGACTGAGACTTGGATTTGGCTTCCCCTCCCTGCTTTGTTTTTAAAGCTGTCGGTTTGTGAAAAACCCCATTTATGCAAGGAAGTCTTGAAGCAAGACCAGCCCAGGACTCCCAGAGGAGCTGTGTTGGGTCACTTCCTTCCGAATGCCACACGGACTGATGGACCCATTCGGCTTCCTGCTTCTGAATGGATTTGTACATACATATTTGGACAAGTTTACTTAAACATGTGCACTGAGGCGTCAGCTTGGGTCACGCTGACATGTAGCTCCGTGGTCTGTGCGCTGGAACTTTGGAGACGAGGGGTGAGGATGGACTTGCAAAAAGCTGCCGATCGCTATTACAGATGCAATAGCACATTTTTAATGTTTAGTCTGTGTACGAAGAGTGAATGTGTATGGATTAAGCTTGCAAAAAAAACCCCAAACCTGAAAAAAAAAACCAAAACTCACTAAGAGGAAGACTGTCAACTCGATGGTCCCTGAAGCTGGTGCACCTGTGGTGTCTTACGGGATTCTTTTGCACTCCTTGGCCTTAAACGTCCGATTCGGTCTTTTTTATAAAGCAAAAGATAGGCTCTTTACCTGCGCTGTGTCTTTTGCATTCCTGCTTGCATCAGTTTGGGGAGAGCATCCCTCAGCAGAGGGAGCCTGGGCCAGGCGGGGAGGTTTGTGCGGGGGGGCGGGGGTGTTGCTGATCCCTGCTTTCCCGGCAGCACGTGGACAAAGATATTTTTGTCCGTTTGGCTGCGCTTGCCCGTGCCCGGGGGGGATGGCTTGGAGGGCTGAATGCTGGGCTGGTGCATGGGACCCGGGGAAGCTGGCTGCAAATAAAGGAGCCTGTGGGGGAGTGCCTGTTTGTATGCAGGGAAACCTGGACCTTCCCTGAGGGCTGATGCTGGAACTGAGCTCTGGAAAAACTGAGCCTGGGGGGGAGAATATCCAGCTCTTTCCCTGGAGCGTAGACAGCTGTTGCTAGAAAATGCAAGAATTGTTCTGGAGCGGCTGCTGGCCCTGACGGTGGGGCAGGATCTGCTTGGGGAAGCAGGCTGGCTCAGTCTCTGCCCCTGACTTGGAGGACCAGTTTTGCACTAATTTCACTTCAAAAGCTCAGCTGATAACCTGCGGAGCTCCATTCCCTGCTGCTGACCTTCCCTCACCCTACCTGGGAGAGGACGGCAGGGAGGTGGTCGTGGGTGGGGTTTTCCCCCTGGCGCACAGGACCAACTTGCCCAGCACCCCTGTGAGGGAAGAGGGTGGTGCATGGTGTGAAGGATTGGCACTAACCCCTGGTTTTATTTTCCTTAAGCTTGGTTTGTTAAGGACTCGTGATTCTTGTCTAGTCCATGCAGACAGGCAGAAGACAGCCCAAAGTTGAGTCCTTCTGTACGTGGTCTCCTGCCTGTTCTGTCCCAATTTTGTTAAACGAAGACTGAGTCCAACCTGGCCAGCCACCCTTTGGCAGCAGAGTCCACTGCAGCTGTGCGAGAGATGTGTTTCCTGGAAGGATTTTAAAGCCGTGAACAGGTAAATGCTGCCTTCTCTTAGCTGGGAAGAGTCTCCAGAGGAGATGGTTTTGGGTCTGGAGCACTCGCACCAGCTGCTTGGGGCCCCAGGGAAGCGGAGCAAAGGCTGCCGGCAGCAGCTTGCCGGCCAGCCTCGGGTACCCTGTGCGGGGATGTGGCTGTGTCGCTGCTGTCTCCGCTGTCCCTACCTGCTCCTACGCTGCCCTGCTAGTTCCCCCTTCAAGTCTGGGCCACAATTTTCTGCCCTCTGCCTACCCTTCCTCTCTAAATTTCTCCAGTGCTTTTCCTGGAAGAGGTTAGTCTTCCCTCAAGCAGCTGGAGTGACCGAGTGGCTGTAACATGCAATATTGCTTCTGCTTCTCTTTGGCACGCCGAATCCCTGGGGTAAGGCTCTTTCTGGAGGCTTCGGGTCCGATCACTGCTTAGTGTGGCTCTGCTGGGTGCACAGCACGGGAGCTCATCCCCTGCCCCAAAGCGCTGCTTCCTAACGAGCCGGCTGCTTCAAAACTGCTGCTGCAAGATCACTGCCATTTCTGGAAAGATGTGAAAACTTTGCGCTTGAAACTATGACGCCGTAGTCGATCTGTCTCTGCTGTCAGTCCTGTGTTCAGCACCTCCCCTGCTTTTGAGTTCGCTGCATGGATGATGGGTTTCCTTGCTCACAGCCACACGTGGAATGAATCCACAGGGTTTTTTTGTCTGCTGAAGGTTGTGTTTGCTGTCAATCCAGCTGTCTGGGCTGTTGCTGTAGTGTTTTTTGCTCTGAGCATCAGTGTTGAGTGTTCTGCTGAGTGATCTGGCAGAAAGTTGGTTGCCCAAGTGGAGATCTCACAAACGCAAGAGCCCTTTACTCGGCCGCATGCGAGTAAACACGCTCTTTTCGCACAGGTACTTCCTTTTGGGAGCCTGACTCAGCACCTTCCTCATTCTGCAGACATTGTTTGATTTTATTAAGCTTGGTTTTGCCAGGAGACTCTCCAGAGACTCACACCTTGTGTGGCTCCTCACCGTGCTGCAAAGGTGCTGCTCTTTAGTCCAGTGACTTTAGGACAGGATCCAACGTACCGCACAGCCCAAGCCACCCCGCTGCCAGTGGTTCCTTGGGTTCGGGTTAAGGAAGATCAGTGACTCTGCTGGGAATGGATGCATGAGGCTTTGAGTGTTAAAGAAATTCATCTTTCCCATCCACGCCCTGAACTACTTAATTATTTCACTGTGGCTTAGAAATTAGAAAGTGGATGGATCGACCCTAATTCTTTCCAGCTTGGTCCTTAGCAGTAACAGAGGAGCTGTGGCTTCTCCTCAGAGTAAGCAGTAACGTTAAATACCCCCCATGCCTCCATCTCCCTCTTTGGGGTTTTGCTGTTTCGTTGCTCTTTCCAAAGCAGTCCTGCAGTCTGAGCCATTTCCCAAATGATCTGAGCTGCAATATTCATTAATAAAAGCTAAGCCAAGAGCTGCTCTTAGGAAAAAAAAAAAAAAAAAAAAAAAAAAAGGAAAAAAAAGACTAGGGGAAACTTTTACCATACGGAAAGCCCTCTGCAGAGCCCGTACGCCTTCAAGGTTTGGCTTTTAAAGGACGTGAGAAGGAGCCCAGCAGTGAGGGAGCCTGAGGCAGGTGGAGGAGCTCTGGGCTGTGCTGCCAGCCGTGGCTCCGGCGGGTGGCAGCACCGAAACGGCTTCTCCAGGTGACTTGACAAGGACAGGGAAAGGCAAAGGGACCTTCATCACCTGCCACCCCCCAGCACGGCCCTCCCCGGTCTGCTGGGCCTTGGGCAGGGAAGCATCTGCTGGGAGTCAAGACAAGGATGTATTTGTAGGGTTTGGTTCCCAGCGTCCCTCGTGGTGCTCAGTGTTTTCTCGCCGTGGTCACAAGGACGAGGCCACGGTCCGTGGTCGCCAGTAACTCAGACGGAGGTGGGGCTTTGCATTCTTTAAGCCGCGTCTGCAGCTGCTCGGACCAGAGCCGCCCTGCCCTGGCATGGTTTATTCCAGGGGAAACTGGCTTTTGGAAGCAAAAGGGTGCTTTTGATTCACCTTGGCCTGAGGAAAGTCAGCGGCAGCTGGGTGTTTGCAGAGGACAAGGCCGTCAGGAGAAACACCTTCTGTTCCGCTGGCCGGAAGGGTTGAAGTCCAGGGGTAGCGCTGGGATCACCTGCCCTTCTCAAACACGGCCCCGGGCATTCACCTGCCATAGGGTTTGGAGCTGCAGTGACGGCCCTTCTCCCAGGACTGTTTGCCTTTTCCCTTCACCTGCCTGAAAGGCAAAACACACTCCTTCGCCCCCGCCCCGCCCCCCAAAATCCCCCCCAGCTTCCTCCGGGGTTCTTGCCGCTGCCTTTTCTCTGTCTTAACTCTGCCTTCTCTCAGCTGCTACCCAGCCTGCCTCCTGCAAGGGACACCAACCAGATCTCCGCTTAGTGCCAGCCTGAACTGGAAAACTCGGGAGTTTCACAGTTGTCATTACCCCAACCACTGCCACGGCTCACACAAGCCACAAGGACAGGAACAGCCCCCAAGATTTTGGTTTTTGGTTAACACTGAGGGTACTCTGCATTTAGAACAGGCAGCACGAGGCCGTGTAACAGCAACCTGCTGATCTGCGGCTGCCGCCGTGCTGCCCGATCCAGGCAGCTGGCAGCGATCGGATCAGGTCGGACTCAGGGTTTCTGGTGTCGGTTACAGGGCTGAGGCGGTAACAGGGAAATAACGAAGCTACAGGGTGGGCTTGGGGTGGTGCCGTGAACTGCACCAGTTTACAACTGGTGCCGGTTTGCTGCCCTGGTGCCAGCCTGTGCTTGCTCCTTAGGTGGGGCTGGCAGCTGGATGCGGATCCTGCTGCAGGTGCAGAGCCTGGCCACCTGCCCCCGATCTCTGGCAACTCCACGGACCAGCAGCAGCACTCTGACATAGCCGAGAACAAGGTGAAGCTCATCACACCCCCAGAACAGCTCGGCTCTCCCAGCTCATCTGCCCCACGCACCACGGCTCAGCACGAACGCCGGCAGGTACGCTCACTCCAGGGCTAAGCACCTTCAAAGCCAGCAGTCTGGCTTTTCTTACAGTAACGGGAGACCCTGTTGTTTTTATCAGGGCCAAAGCACAAACAGGCAAATGTGTGCGGGGTGAACTGTAAGATGAACAGGCAGCAGGAGGATGTAGAACCAAGCAGGCCGGAGGCAGCTGCCCCGAGCTGGAGCCTTGCTCGCCCACAAGGTCACTGCTCAACTGGGTGGGTGCTGGTTTTTTGACCCCAAGAGCCTGTAAAACTGGGAGACTAAATGCAAACAATGTCCTACTACTCAAAAAAAAAAAAAAATAAAACCAAACACACCAGGTGCAATGCCAGGCTGGACTTTGCCCAAGCAGGTTTTTCAGCCATTTGTGCCCACTCCCTCTGGTAGGAGGTAAAAAAGTTTCGGGGAGGCAGGGGCAAGAACCACAGCAGCAGGGATCTGGGGTAACCTGTAAAGGACCGACAGGAGCCCAGGTTTTTGTGATACTTTCCTCATTTGCTTGTCATAACGGTGACCCGGGGCAAGGGTGGCTTTCTCAGCCCAGTCACGCGCTGCTACGTGGAGGGTGGGGCCTGGAGCAATGAGCCTTGGTCATCCCCGCGTGTTTAAGCTGGTCATGGAGTTTGTTAGCACTCCTGAGCGAGACACACAGCTCCAAATGCCTCTCCTTAGCCAGGCAGCGAACATCAGTCCGGAGCAGGGAGCCCGAGGTATTCACAGGCGGCTGCAGAGAGGACGACCCCCAGCCCCTGCCAGGCAGCCCCCCGGGCACCCTTGTTCACAGGCGCTGCCCCCTCCCAGCTCACATCCCAGCCTGCATCCCTTCTGCAGGAGAAATCACACGCTCTACCTGGAAATATGCCACTCTTTTTCTTTATGTTGCACTGCGGTTTTAACAAAGATACGAACATGCAGAGTAATGCCACTTGCCAGCAGGAGCTCAGAAGAGAACGCAGCGATGCCTGTCAGTCGTCAGCAGGGAGAGAGGCTCTTGGAAAAGAGGCAGGAGAGACACTCCCAGCAAGCACAGCAGCCCCAAAGACCTTCCACATCCTCTCCCTTGCCCACAACCGCAGACTCTCCAGCCTTCCCTTGCCCTGAGAGAGCAGGCCAATCTCTCCAGCTGTGATGGGAGCCGTCCCTTGGGCCCTGCGGGACTCTCTCTGTTCCACTCCTGGCAAGAATAGAAGCAGCAGCAAGGAGAAGCAGTCTGTCGCTACTGCAATAGCTGTTTTTTTTAGACTGTTATCCCTTCCCAAAAAGGCAGAAGGAGAATTATTTTACAAGATAAACTGGCCCTTGTTTTCACAGGAGAGCAAGAAACCCAAGGGGAAGGGAGTGAAAACTCAGGAGTCCCTGCTGCCAAACTGAAATGGCAAAGAGTGGATTAGCAGCTCTGAAGAGCCAGGAGATGAAGCTAAGCGACACATGAAGGGTATGTCCCAAAACCTCTCAAGTCTGGCTCTTGTAGCCCTAACACCCTTTTTGCTCTAACCCCTCCTTCTCTCCTAACTGCCGTTTGGGAAGTGTCACAGATGGCTGGAGCTGCTTCTGTGGCCTTGCGTTCTGCTCGACACAGGACAACTGAGGATGACTTCATGAACCTGCCTCCACAGCAAGCTCGGGTGGGGATGCTGCAAGTGTTTACTTGCCCAAGGTAAGGGATGTCCGGCAATACATATCCTGACCCATTCAAAGGGCTGACTGAAAGAGGGGGGAGAAGGGCTGAATTTAGACTTTAGGGGGGCTCAGTTGAATTTAGCCTTTGAAAAGTCCATTTCTGGATGCTGTTCCATGAACCTGCAAGGAAAACAAAGACAAGAGCTTGGATATGAGTCAGCAGGAGCCACACAACAGCTCTGTTTAGGGGAGTACGGCATCCCTACTTCCCGCACTATCAAGTTTGCTTCCTCCCCACGCCCTTCACAGCAGGGACTGTTTTGCTGAGCTCCCTGGGACACACTCCCCATACTACAAACACTTTTTCCTCAGGTCAGTGGTATCAGCAATCCTACCAGCCATCAAGGTCAGCAAGTCCAGATGCATGGGAGTTTAATTATCAAACACACACCCTTTAACTGTTACCTCTCGGACGGACACGTAGCAGCTACGACACGAATTGTGGGGCACAGGGGAGATTGTGAGGGCAAATTACGATTTAAGCTCAAATTTGTTAGCTTAAGCATTACTGGAGACATAGGGAATATCTCCAGTGTTGCGACAGTGAAAACTCATGAAGGACGTGACCAGAGAAACCTGGTTTCAGGCTAGGTGCAACCTGATTTCAAATGTACTGCAATCCCAGCAGATAGGACTATTTGGACTCAGGTTGCCACATCAGAAGGTTCTGAGAACAATACGCTGTGCCTGTGAGTGAGCAGGAGTGATTACTGCATGCAGAAGCTCCTGGCTTCCTCCTCTGCCCTGCAGTTTACCAAGGGATACAACACATAACTATGTGGAGGATTCATGCACAAAGTGCAAGTAAGAGCAGGCCTCTGTCTTCCTCCGTGCTCTCATCTCATGGTTTCCCCTCAAACCACAGCATTTCCACTTTCCATGGAAATATGTGCTGCAAGAACAGTGGCCTTGTTCAGCAGCCAGGAGCCCTTTGCTGGCAGAGATTAGGACCCACCTGGGCATCACCGAGTCTACCTTGGCCTGAACAAAGTCTGAACTTCCTAGCCGTTCTTTACCAGCCAATCTGCACACAAAGCCAGACTTCCAGAGCGCTGAACGAGCTACCTTGCCAACAAGGTATCCCGTATGTGGACTTCCCAGAGGGTGTCCTGGTTTCGGCAGGGATAGAGTTAATTGTCTTCCTAGTAGCTGGTACAGCGCTGTGTTTTGGGTTTAGTATGAGAAGAATGTTGATAAC
>JAVKLA010000021.1:4550322-4567605 GCA_034782735.1 Sagittarius serpentarius | reverse complement strand
AACTGGGGTGTGTCCGGTAATAAAAACGGTTCCCCCCCCCCCCCCCCCCCCCAAATCATATCACTGTCATTTTTATATGGTGATTAACTCACTAGTAATTGCTAGGGCTTGACGGGCAGGTATTTATTCCCACAGGTGGGGAAACCAAGGCAGAGAGGCTCAGCAACTCGCCCAAGCGCCGCGGGAGGGACCGCCCTAAAGCAGGGCGCAATGGCCCCCCGCCTTTGAGCCGCCGCGCAGCGGGACCGGCCTGACCCCCCCCGAAACGTCCCGCAGCGGTGCGAGCCCAGAGCCGGCCGGCGGCAGGGAGACCCCCAGCCCCACTGAACTCGGGGCTCCTCCACTGCTCGGGGCGGCATTTCCCCACCCCAGCACCTCGCCGGGGGCTTTTCTTATCTCCCAAGCTGTAATTGGAAGAGTTTCGGTTGTTTTCTTTTTTACATTTTTAAATTTATTTTTTTTTTGACGCAAACTCGCCGTGGGTGCTGGGCCGCTGATGGAAACGCGCCGCCCCGATTAGGATCTCTGCTTCGCGTTGCGCGGCAGTTTCACTCTCATCCTGCTTAAGCTTGTTGCCACACGCCGGGCGCTGGCGGCTGCTGGCCGCGCTGGCGAAGCCATGGCCTCGCAGCCTGCGCCAGCCCCCGGCCTTATCTGCCGTGCGGGAGCCGTGCGGGAAGGGCAGGGTGGGGCCGGTACCTGGCGGCATTGGGCCAAGGTAGAAAGGGTTTGGGGTTTATGGTTTTGGTTTTTTGGGGTTTTTTTTGTTTTTTTTAATCAGCGTGACTCGCTGCTTTACCCATCCCTGCAAACAGCCCCCGGTGCCACCCCGGCCGGGAGCGCCCCGTCCCTGTCATCCCCCTCCCCTGCCTCGCTCAGCTCCCGCAGAGACGGGGCGATGGAGGGTGCTGGCGACAGAGGACGTGAGAAAGATCCCTGGATGCTTTTCCCAACCGTGTGCAGCCCAGGAAAACACCCCCAGCCTCCGTACCTCTCCGTCCCTGCCCTGGCAAGGGGGATTCGGGGCTGCTCACCCCCTCCCGGCCAAGCCTCCAGGCGCATGGTGGGGCTGGGGTACCCCCGCCCATCGCGGGGCTCACAGCTGGGAGCAGTACGAGGGTGTCCAGCTTTGCCAGCCTCCCCGCAGCCCCTCCGTGTCCCACTCCGGAACCGCGCCACGGGCAGCGCCTCACCGGCAATTACAGCTCCTTCCCCAGATGAGTGTGATCCACTTTGGGAGCAGGTTACGCAGTCGGGAAAAGGTGCTTTCCAGGGGACCAGCCACATCGGAGACCACTGCCCGTCTCTCACCCTCTGCCCGGCAGACGAGGGGTGTAGGGGGGGAGGCAGACCCATAGAGACCCTCTTAGAAGTTCAACCAAGTGCAAAAGCCCCCATATAGGGGCTGGGGGGCCAAACGGGCAGCCCGCTGTACCTGGCCTTCTAAAACCCACCTCCTGCCCTTGCAAAACCGCGAGGCAGCAATCCCCGGGTGGGAGGTAGTCTGAGCTCGCACCCCTTTGAGCAGCAAAGCTGTACGTGGTCGGGGTCCACAGCCCCCCCAGCCCCGGCGAAGCACTCGCCACCAGACCTGGCTTCAAAACCTCGGGCTGATCCTGCCCCAGCCTGGCTGCATTCGGGCTGTTGAATCCTGTGTCGGCTCTGCTCCGAGAGGGCCCCGTGGGGAGACCCCCGGCCCCTGGCAGGACCCCCCGCCGCAGGACGGGAAGCTCAGATGGGCTGTGCGACGGCTCAGCCTCGGCTCTGGCGTCTGCCAAAGGGGCTCAGCTGCTGCCAAATTTTGGTTGCAGTGGGCTGAGAGGAGGCTGCAAAAACATTCTGCTCTACCGGTTTCGTGAAAATCGGCGGGTGGGTGAAGGGAAGAGCCCCAGACCGCGGCGCAGAGGCTGCGGGTGAGCTTGGCCGCAGCATCACCCTGTGGAGCACCCGTGGGTGCCCCGAATGCTGACGAGCAGCACCAGAAGGTGCATCGCCCCGGAGAGAGGGATACCCAGCTAAGCCCCAGCCCTGGGGGAACGCTGCCCGGGCCAGTGTGCGGCTCCGGTCCCGTGAGCTGAGCTGGCAGTGCTGCAGGCAGGCACGGGCTGGGCACTCGAGCAGCTCCGCGATGGCAGGCAGGAGGCAGAGGATGCTCGCGGCCGTTCCCAGCGGCACTGGAAGGATGCTCACAGCCCGCCCAGCCATCCCGTCCTCACCCGTCCAGCCCTGCAGCTTGTGGGGACGCTGCCGGCTCCTGACACTTCAGTGAGGGGACAAAATTTGCTTAGGGGTGCTGACTGCGCCCCGAGTCCCACAGGCACTGCCCGTCGCTCCTTCCCCAGCCCCAGCAGCAAGGCTCATACCCTCCCCGCTGTACGGGAGGCTGCAGAGCCACGGAAGGCTGAGACTTGTCTCAAGGCCACAGCTCGTGCCACAGCCGAGTTTAGGGAGCTCCTGGCCCCTGGCCCCGTGGCCGGCAGGGCCGATGGCAGAGGGGTGCCAGCCCGCTGCGGCTCTGCTCGGCTCCCCCGCCCCGCGCAGCGCCGGCATGCCCAGGCACGAGCTGCAGGGAGCAGTTCCCCTCCACCGGCAGAGCAGCAGCCAGACGCCGGCGTACAGTAAATAGGAGAAACTTTTATTTTGTTACAAAAGTGCAAGGCATAAATAGACGGTGGATTCTACTGGGCTCTACGCTGGGCTGGGGCGCAGGCCTGGCTGCACGGCTCCACAGCGCAGCTCCCAGCCCGGCCTGTGCTGCAGCCTCCGGCAATGCCGGCTGGTCAAGGTGCTGCTGCAGGGCTTGAACCCCTTCCCCTAAAACTAGAGCTGCGCTAAGATGGAACAGGAAGGCGGGGAGCTGGCCCAGGGAGGGGCGCGGGTAAACTCTGACCACGTACTAACTCCCACCCGGAGAGGAGAGTCCTCTGGCACACGGACGCGGCTCAGAGAGGGGCTCGGTGGGGATGGGCGTGTAATGCCACCGGCTGGGCTGTAACCGCTCTGTTGTGAAGCCTGCTTGTTTCGAAAGCCCGCCGGAATGCTAACCACTACCTTCCAGCATCTACGGGAGGGGAGACACCTTCACTGGGGGTAAAGCTGGTGGTTACGGAGAAACACCGGCGGTCTCGGCTTGGTTGCATGAGTCCGTCCAGGGGCAGGAGACAGCAGGAGCTCCAGTTATTGCACTCGGGTGGGACGGCCGTATGGCTTTGAGCTTTAAACCTGCAGGATGGCCGTCCCGGCTCCCGGAGAGGGGTTGGAAAAGCTTTCCCTTGTGCACGGCCGCTTTCCGCCCTCTCTTGCAGTGGGAGGGAGGAAGGCGCAGCCGCGAGGCCCTGGCGAGCGGAGGCACTCGTGGTGGTCATGGCTGTAGTCTCGGGTGCTGCCCGCGGTGTCTTGGCTCCCCGCAGGGTGCTCCACGGGAGGCAGAGGGCTGTGAGCTGCCACGGCTCTTGATACTGGATGGATCCAGCACGAAGGCGAGGAGAGGGGAAGAAGAGAAAGAGAGGGTTAGCGCCAGAAATACACGAGTGAGGAGCAGCAGGGAGCAGAGCGGAGCACCCAGGCTCGGTGGCAGAAAGGGGAGGCAGTCCGGGATGGAGGAGAGCGCTGGCAGCCACGGGCAGGGAGAAAGCGGCAGCCTTCCTCCATCGCTGCCGCCAAGGCTCGAGCAGGCAGGAGCTCATGGGGTGCTGCAGGGAGGGAGAGGGGCACCTCGGCAGCCCACAAGTGAAGCAGGGCTTTGTCGCAACGTGGTTTGGAAGGAACTTACCGTGGCCGCCGGCACGCTGGAGGAGGTGCCTGGTGTTACAGAGGGGAAAACATGCAGAGGGGGAGGGAGGGATCGCCTGAACCACAGAGTGGGTCAGAGCTGGGGTTAGAAATCTGTTCCAGGCTCCCACTCCTCTGTTCGGGCCACAGCTCGCCCTCTGCATCACTTGGGGGCTTCCTCCAATCCCCTCCTGGCAGCTCCACCGAGCACAACCCACCACGGCGTGCCATCCAGCAAGCCCTGGGCATCACGAACCCTCAGCCACGCCGTTTTCCAAGCACCACCCCGCACGCACCACGCAGGGCGGGCGGCTCCATCTCGTACCAAGCCCCAGCACAAAGCTGGGGGAAACCGTCCCTCTCCTCGCCAAGGCTGCGGGCAACCCCCCTGCCGAGACGGCACAGCGCAGGGCTCGCCGCCCCTCACGCCGGCAGGATGCCAGTGGGATACTGGTGGGATGGACAGGGCACACAGCACACAGATGTCTACACAACTGGAGGGTGATGGGCTCCATGGACGGAGCTGGTCATGCAGTGGAGATGAGGTGGGTCGCTCGAGTGGGCGACAGGGAGAAGAAAGCGCTTTCTTACCAGCTAACCCTCAGAAAGCAGGGCTAACATCCAAGGAGGGGGCAAATCCCGTCAGGCTGTGCAGGAAATGGCAAAGTCCTGGCAGGCATCCTCCTGGGGAAGACACCAGAGATTATCCACCTCAACACCCGCCGGTACGGCCGGAGCAGGCTGGGTTAGACAAGGGGGGACCACAGATCCTGGCACAGCCCCGGACCGAGCGAGCTGGGTGGGGAAAGAGTACTGGGGTGATGGCTTCTGCAGGAAGGGGACCGGCGAGGGGATGAGACCCTGCCCAGCCTGGAGACGTGAGACAGAAAAATCCCTTCTCTCCAGCAAGAGTCACAGCAGCACCAATTGCTGCCAAGGATGCCCCCGGCCCCATCCCGCAGGAGGCTGTAACAGCTTCGAGGCAAGGCCTGGGCCTAATAAAGAGTCCCAACTGCCACCTGACAGATGTTAAACACAGAGCCACCTGCCCTCGTCTGTCTTAAAGGAATAAAATAATAATAATCCAAGCAATTAACTCTTTAAAAATATAATTTTATTACGTTGAGTAACAAAGGAAACCGGTTTAAATAAAAACAGGAAGGAGTTTGGCCCCTGATGACGCCCCCCGCCACTGCTTCTCACTCCCCAGCACCAGACCCTCTCCGCACAGCTCGGCTCGCCCCGGCCCCACGCCTGCCCCTCGAAGGCAGCGTCGAGGCTCCTGGAAGGCAGGGACAGGCCCCGCTGGGGACAACCCTGCGGGAGAAGCAGGGAGGGAAGGGAAGGGCAGGCCAGGGCGGCCTCTCCGGCTGCAACAACGGGCTAAAGCCCTTGGCCCATGAGATGGCACGAAGCTGCCGGGCTGGGGCGGCTGGCAACCGGGAGCCTCCCCGGGCAGCGAGGGCCATCTGCCGGGATCCGGTAGAAATTCAGCAGCCATCGCCGCGCTCTCGCCTCGGCTCTTTGCAGAGGGGAAGGTAGAGCTGGTGGCCGCAGCAAACAGGGACAGGGATCTCTGTGCAGCCAGCCAGAAATGTAAGGCCAGGGGAATCTTGTGCCTCCGCCGTCACCCGGCGTGCCCCGAAGCCGCGCACAGGCTGGCGCGGTCATTCAGAGTGTGCAAAGCACGACGCTGGTGAATTCGGTGGGGACCGGCTGCCCCCAGAAAGGTGCTGCCTCTGCCTGAGGTTGAAATACGTGTGTCTGGCCCACGGAAACCTAACCAGGCAGCTTGACACAAAACGCTGCAAGTCTCTGCCCTGGTGCTAACACGCACAACGCTACCTGCACCAAGTATAAAACGTTCTACATAGAAAAAAAAAAATATCTACAAACTGTGCAAAAATATCCAGCAGCTTTTAATAACACGATTCAAGTATTGCTAACAAGGTCTGTGACTCTCCCCTACGCACACTCCAGTGTCAGTGACGCAGAGCTGGCTGCCCAGCCCGGCTCTCCTGTGCCTCTGCGGTCACAGAACGACGCTCATGGATGAGCCCAGGCACACGGGAATCGCTCCTGAGGTGCTGGGGACAGCCCTGCTCTCGCCTGCCAGCCAGAAACCCAAACCAAGAGCACACCGTGAGGTTATCAGAGACCAGCACTCGTTTCACTGCTTCCTTTGTGAAGCTCCACCTGGGAAGGGTGCGACCCTCAGGAATTCACGCACACCTCTCTTGCCTTTTGGTCTCATACAGACAGGACGTAACCAGGCTTTCCTGGCAAGCTAAAGTTCCCAAATCTTACAACTGTGGCCTTGCCAACCAGCCTCTCATGATAAGAGCCGCAGAACTTTGCGTGTTTCTTCTTCCCCGTTAAAAGGAGGGTCATCCTAACTTGTGTCCTTGCTGCAAAATGCTGTCTTACTGACTGGCAGGGCCAAAACACAAAGAGTTCTTCAGCACCCCCTCAGAGACCAGCCAGAAAATAGGATCAATAGGACATCTAGCTAGCTTCCATGTCTGCTGGGAGCCAGAGTCCTCCCAGTTGAACAGCCCCAACTTACCAAGGCACAGCAGCTTCTGAAAAAGGAAAGCCGCTCTGGCAGCGGCCAAGGGGAGAACCGGGCCATTAAGAGACAGAACAGCCCTTCCACGTCGGCACAGGAGAGCAGGACACGTTCATGAAGAGAACAGGGATATCGGGGAACTTATGCCTCCACCAGCCCAGAAGACGCGGCGTGCTAGCCCAGCTCAAAGTGGGAACCTTTTGCCAGTTCCCACCTCCCACCCTTGGCCCACCTCATTACTCCCGGCAGGAAATGGACCGACCCCCTGGAGCAGACGCTCCGGGCTCAGAGTCTGGTGGCTCCCCAGACCTATTTGCTTCCCAGGTGCAGCAGGGAACCCCCTGCTTTCTGCACGAGTCTGAGGGTCTTGCATGCTGTTGGGCTCTATCAGTCGAAAGTCCAGACAGCCCACATCACAGTGAAACAAATAAACAAAAAATAATAAATAAATTTTGGAGGGAAAAAAAAAAAAAAAAAGGCAACATATGGCTCGACGGAGTCTTTGGCAGCTCTGCATCACAGGGCTGTCCCGCCTGAGGCTGGGGAGACGGTAAGAGGGGAAGGTACTGGCTGGAGCGAGGTGCAGGCACAGCAGGCAGTGGGCTACATCACAGCACTGCTAGGGAACGCCTCCTACCATGCTGGTGTCAGTTTTGGCTCCAAAGGAAGGGATTTCACTCTTAGGACTGGACGGGGTCCCGACATCTGGCTGGATAAATCCTCTCCTGTCTATCAAACTGGAAAACAGAAAGGGAAGGGTGCAAGGGGAGAGGAGTTAAGGAAATGAAGACTCCGTGAAGACGGGAGCTCACAAGCCACAGAGGCAGCTCCTCGTGGGAACTGCCAAAGCAAGCATCGGCAGGAGCACGCTGGGTAACACCGCTTCCTGCCCATTAGACAAACCACCAGCTTATCACACAAGCCACCGAGCAGCCTTTAGGCAGTTAAAGCTTTGGGTCACCGCAAACCCGAACGGGAACTGGCAAAAGGTCTTCACAGCAGGAAAACAACATGAATGAGGGAGTAAAACACTCTTCTCCCCACAGCCTCCCAGCAAACAGCTCAGCTCCCTGAATCCACAGATTTACCATCTCTGAATGGCAGCACGGGCATTTCAGCACTTCTGAATCCAACAAAAAGCTTGGGGGCACTTCAGAGAGCAGGGCCAGATATAAGTGTAAAACACACTTTGACTCTAGCTGCACAGCCTCAGACACCCTTCCCTGCTGTGGCGTTACACTGAGTTAGCATCTCTCAGACTCTCCACATAAATCCAAATTGGATCCGCTGAATAAAACTTCTCCCAAGGATCCCCACGTGCCCTAGGACAGGCAGGGAGCTCCAAGGCAGTGTGCAGGTCCTCAGCTCCGGTAGCACAGAGCAAGGGGACGCCGGCCTGACTCTGCCCAATTGCACCCTCTTGTGACAAAGCAGCCATAGTCCGGCACTGCAGGTACCCGCGCTTCAGGCCCAAAGCTTCCTTACACCTGCAGCAAACCGCCCACCTTTGCCCTTGTTTTAACACCGGTTTTGGTTAACTCAGGTAAGAGCATTTGGTAGGAGACTACTAAGCATTTCAGGTAATCTTAAGTGTTGGTAAAACCCAGGCTGTCCTCACTGCCTGGCACAGATCTCTGCTGGCTGCTTGCCACGATGCTCGATCCTCAGAGTACAGGAGGAGAAACACGTGCTAAGAAGGACTGCGCTACCGGTATTTACCATCTGCTGCCAAGCCCTTTGGTGCCGTTACCCTCCCCTTACGGAATCGCAGAACGCGTCTTATCTGCAAGTTCCATGAAACAATTACAAGTGACCTGAACTCACCGAGCTCAAACACAGGAGAAGTAAGTTATATCTCCTACTTAAACGTGTCTCCAGCCTTTCTCTGCAGAGACTGGGAAACTGTTTCATCATCATCGAAGTAGATGTGTTTGTGCTGACACAGGCTCCCCGAATCATGATAAATCTGTCCTTTGCAAGGCCCCTCTCACAGAGCAGGAAGCAATTCCCAACACCGTGGAGGTCAAAGGCTCTTACCTGGGATGGAATGGTCCACACAGCACCGCACAGCAGTTTGTGAGGATACTTTTATGGCTGTAGGGATTGGCAAACTCTGAGCCCCTCTTATTTGACCAGGACCCTTTGATCTGAAAGGGAAAGGCAGATTAAGACAGGAAAGATGTGATAGCAGATAATTACATGATAATGGATTTGGTTCAAATCCTTACTCAAGAGGCAGGCGGCTTGTCTTACTGCAAACATCCTCCCTCTCTTTGCTTTAACAAGCAGGACAGCTGCAGAAAGGCAGCCAGAGGAGACAGCAATATGCTGCGCCTGCCTCTGCCAAGGTTCAGCCTTGCAGCTAGAAAGCTTCAAAGCAGTGCCCGCCCTGTGCTGCATGGCGACTTGTCAGCGTCACCATCTTCAACGCCAGCCTCCTCCTCCTCCTCTTGTTCTCTCCTAGGCTGAGAGCTCATCAGAGCAGGGCTCTACCTCGTGGTCCCTCCTGGGCTCCTCCGGCTGAACAAACATCAAGGGGATTCCCAGGCCATGCTGCAACAGGAGGAAACAATCTCATCTGTCCCCACCCTGAGCAGCTGTCACTGGGGCTCTGATTTTGAAACCCCGGTCACATCAAGCGTAGGCACACACGAGTGGGCAGATGCTATACCTGGCCTTAGGCCCCTGGCTGCAGCGAACCATTTACCATTACATTTCCTCCTTTTGTCTTTACTTCCTCTCCCCAGTTGCAGCACAAGGCGGGCAACGTGGGCAATGCAACTAGAGAGGCAACGGGCCACGTGCTTCGGAGCTGGTGCTCTCAGTACTCCATTACCGGCACCTACGCGGCCTTGCGCAGCTCTGCCAACACCTCTGAACGTAACAGAAAGGTGAAGAGGAGACGGGGGCGGGGGGACAGGGGACGGGGGTGGGGGGAAAGGGATGCAAACATGCCTTCTACAGTGCTGGAAGCTTCCAGCAAGGATAACAGGTACTTCTGGCCAGAAGGCTGAATTTTGATTCCTTCTGAGGATCAGACAGATCTTGCTTTTCTGTACCATCTGCCCTGCTCAGGGTGCTCATTTGGCCCTTGGAGTCTGCATGCACCCCAGACTTTGAAGTGGCTCTCATCAGGAGATGTCTGTACATTATTTGCCTATTAGACATGAGGAACTGATAGAGACAAAGGGACTTGCCCAGGGTCTCAGAGGAAACCTGTGGTTATGCGGGATGCCGAATTAAGATCACCCATGTCCCAGGCTAACACCCAAATAAATCGCTGGGGCCAGTCTTCCTTTTTTAATCTCGGAGCTCCTAATTTTAAGCGAGGCCACATACAGACTGGAAAAAACACACACGTGACCCTTCTAACATTGCAGTGTGTGACCCCATAGCCTGACACTGCCAAGCAACACGTGTTGCACAGTCCCCTGCTGCTGCCTCCCGCTTTCCCCCCACTCAGCTACCTGAAACTACAGCCTAAATGCCTTGGGCACGGGCCCTTTGCTTCGCAATGGATTACCGCAGGCAACGCAGGCAGCATGCCTTACCGAGATCCTGCACTGAGGCAGGCAGCCAGGGATGCCCTGAAAACCTCACCTCTACCTAGGAAGGCCCAGGGCCGGCCCTGCAGAAGGACAAGCGTCCAGGTACTTACATCTTCGTTCGTCGTCAAGTTGGAGGCGACTAAGTAAGTGTGAAAACCTGAGAGGCCTAAAATAGACCAGACTGAGAAAAAACAAATCACCAGCTCCAGCACAGTGAAACGAAAGTCAAGGAAGTCTCAGGGAACAAAACCGTCTTGCAAGAAGAGGCAGAGGACTGTTTTGGGAGGTGCGTGCTGCGACCACACACCACACTGGGCCACGAAAACATCCCAGCAAGCTTCCCATTACCTGTGCCATTCTGCAGGCATCCACAAAGGCACAGCCTGCTCCAGCCGCTTCCCTTTCCATGTAAAATTGCAAACAGGGAAACAAGTTTGTCACCCACCCTTAGACCCTGGTGATGTACTAAAGGTCTTCCCAATTTGTGATGTTATCAGTCTAACAGATGAAGAGAGGCCTGCCTGACCCAAACAGGTAGCCAGGGGACTAAATTAAGTTGTGGAAAGTACACCAGGGCGACCCTACGAAGAGCTTATTGCACCTCTCTGTTACATGGTTGGTGTCGCTGCACCAGTGCTCGACAGTCTGAGCAGCTGATGGCATCACAAGGATATCTTGCAGGTGTCGTCTTCAGAGTGGTGAGGAATCCATCTCTCTGAGAGCCTGCAAAGCAAAATGGGACAAGGAACCACATCCCGTCAGGCAGCCTTGCATCTCCAGCCAACGCTACACTCCCAAGCACGCAGCCACCTCCCTGTGGGCCATATGGATCTGCCTGGCTGCCTGAGAAACATCTGCAGCCTGTACCTTTGCAGAAACGTCAGTGTGCAGACACAGCTCCGGGAGATTCAGGGCTGACAGGCAAGTCACCTTCCCCGCCACGTTAAGAGCGGATGCACCCACCAGCTCATTTGCTCTGGAGGGGATAACCCAGTCACCAGCTCCCAAGGTCTCTCTGCAGCCAGGTGCAGGCTGCATCTGTGGTTCCCTGCAGTCTGAGACCCCGTTTATTCAGGCCACCTGCACTGAAAAGCCTGGTGTAAACCAACCAGACCCTTCCCACACTCTGTCCAACAGCAACAGTGACCAGCGCTGCCTCAGGTCATTGGTGGCCAGAAGCACGGCACACATCGCTCTTGGTACCCGTGGTACTTACGCAGAGTGAGGTGGGTGACAACACAAGCGAAGATGAAGGCCGTCAGGAAGGAGAGGGAGAGGATGAAGGCATAGAAGTAGCGATAGTTGCGCTTCCCCACGCAGTTGCCCACCCAGGGGCAGTGGTGATCAAACCTCTCTGAAACAAAGGGACACGGTGAGGACTCCTGCCACCTTGCACCCCGTAACAGAGCAAACTCTGCTGAGCCTCCAAAAACCAGATGCTACAAATCCAGCTTCCACCCACCACCCTGAGACCAGGGCAATACGTTAGCAAGAAGTTTCAACAGAGCGCGGCCGCCTGCTCACATGCCCTTTTTTTATCATCAAAGGCCAAACCATTCGTCTCACCAAACCCTGCATAAATACAAGCCTTGTGACATCTACCATTACTAAAACTGAGAGAAAGCAGGGAAAGCGCAGCAGTTTTTCCAGTACTTAGCAGCACTGGGTGTGTGCACGCAGCATCGCTGCTCCCTTGCTGCCCGTCAGCTTCCCCCGCCTTCTTCAGGGCAGAAAATAGTTTTCAAAGTTATAAAGATACGCCTCTAAAACCACAGAAACTGCCTGGGAACCCAGGGCAGGTGTAATATATCTGGAAACACTCCTGACTGCCTTCTAATGAAAGGGCTGCATTTCAGACTAACAGGACTGCGGTAACCGTTCTGCAGGGGACACCCGTACAAACAAAACCCATCGCACACAAAGCAGGCGTATGCCCACTCCCCCACATGGCTCCTCTTCAAACACTGCCCCAGCCACGGCTGCTTTCCAGCGAGCCGTTCCAGCATAAGGAGGAGTCACAGCCACCCACGGCTATCCCCAAACACAGAACGCTTGGCAAGTCCCAAACTTCTTCTCTTAACCAGAGCCTCGGGGTCCTGCGACTGCTCGCAGGTCGGTCGCTCCTCAGGCTGCCCCAGCAGACAGCATAAAGCACAGCCTCCGCATCCACACGATGCATGACTAGGAGCAGCTGCACGAGGAGGAAACTCTCCGGGCATGCCCCTAAATCACATGCCACCTTGCTGCCAGTTCAAGTTGCTCCGGTGCAGCCAGGCTGCACTGGGAACCTCCCTGCCCACCTCCCTGCAGCTGCCCCACGCCTGTGCCTGCCTGTGCAGAGCCATCAGAGGCTTTTCTTCAGGTCTTTGTTCATTCCCTCCTGCCCCACCACACTCTGAGAGCACGGGAGAAGACACAGAAGAGCTCAGCCAGCATCTATGGTGGTATCTCTACCAGCCTGGCGACAGCAAGGCCACAGACAACACGGAACCTGCAGGAAACTCGTGTTTGGTGGAGGCCTTAACTGCATTTCACAGTACCGTCCTCCCAGAACCAAGGAAAGCAGAGATACGGAGTCTTGGACCTGAGCCACAGCACTGGTGTTGCTTTCATTTTAAATGGAAAGAAAGACCAGTCAGTATCTCGCTTTATAATCCTTTACCAGAGGCAAAAGCAATCTGTCCAGGAACATAAAACACGCGCCCCGCCCCCGCAAGGTATCGGCACCTTTCCACCTTCTGGGCTTACCGACACAGTTGTCGCAGACACTGCAGTGAGAAGTGCGTGGAGGGCGGAACATTTTGCAGGTGTAGCAGTACTTGAGTTTCACCACATACTTGTTTATGACCACTTCCATCGTGCGGGCCGGCGGGCGATAGGTAGAGGTACCCATGCTGTCTGCGAGGGCAAGGAGAGACGGTCAAATTGCTGCAGGTAAAACCCAAGCCCCCGTTATGACCCCGAGCTGCTTCCTGGCAGGGTAAGGGACTGGCACGTGCTCTCCTGTTTTTAAGCACAGGTTAAGAGGCAGCTCAGCCGACAGGATTTGTTGCGGGGTGGGCAGCCAGGAACTTCAGTCAGCTCCTCGCAGCATTATTTACGTCCTTCCCTTGTCTGTTCGATGGCAATGCTGCTGGGATGCCAAGAGGAAGTAGTATCTGCCCAATGCTTTGAGAACATAAAGCAATTTATAAATAGTGAGCATAAAAGCAGCAGTGTTGACGTGCCCAGTAACACCAACTCACCTCTGCGAGTCTAACGGATCACAACACAAGGAGGCAACACAATCTGTCAACGCACGTGTGGTTCCCCCTCTGCCGTAAGCATCCAAGTTACAGAAATCAGGGCAACCTCAGCAGCAGCATCCCCCGCCGCTGCCAGCACACAACTTGCCAACCCGCAGCTGGAGCCAGCAGCACCGCCAGGCTCAAGGGACTCATTCCCATCACAGCGGGGGCGGAGAGCGAGCAGGTCTCAAGTGCTCCAGGCAGATTTCATTGAAATTTGACATGTGTACGTTAGTAGCACAAGAGGATTCCTCCTGCTCAAGGTTGAAATTCAGGATTTTTAGGGATACTGCAAGTCACATCTGTGTGTGCTGGCACTTCATTATTCATTGGGGACTGGCTGTTTGCTCAGCAAAAGCGTGAGCTGGAAAACCTCTGTATCACATTTGCAATTTTGGGAGTTATTCCTGTATTTTAGTCGCTCTTTTAAGAGCACCTTTCCAACTCTGAGGAAATCTTTGAAAATAGAGATGTAACAGTGAGGATGTTAAGAGGATAAGAAGTGGATTATATTAACAGTAACAGCTGGCACATCAGGCAGCATCTGCAGCCAGATTACTGCTTCAGGCACTTATAAATAGAAACACAGATAACCACCCTGAGAGTATTTTAAAACCATTTTTTTAGTCAGATGTAGAATTACTGCCTTGCCACTGTCTTCAGCGCAGCCGATTCAAGCTGTCTCGCATGAGCTTTGCTAAAGCATTTGTTACTATGGGTCACATCAACAAGGTCCCCAGACCCTGGATGCGTACACCACCTTGGCCACCACCAAACCAGCGTGACATAGCAGATTTTAGACGGGGACAAACATTAGCATACTGTTAGAAACCATTACAATAAAGAAAACCTTGCGGCACAGCAGGCTCAATGGCAAATCATAATCTTAAAAAGCATTCACGCCTAAATTAATTATCCTGCATCCTCACCACCCGTATTTTGCAGAAGAACATACAGGGTCCGATTCCTCCGAGTCTGGACAACATTCAAAGTAACTAACGCACTGTTACGGAGCAGCACAGGCACAGCCTGGCAGCGTGATTCTGAAGGGGGACTTTGTGCTCCCCCCGCAGCCGCAGGTACACAGTCCCTAATGGTATTCGTGTTTAGGACACCGATGCTGCAAGCTCTCCCTCCTCTGAGCTCTGCACAGGGCTGCTGCACACCCAGGCATCATCCTGAGGGCAGGAACAGGTACTGCCACGACCCACTGTACGGGGCTTTGCCTGGGAAAGCGACGGGACTGAACAGAAAGGAAAACCACCTCGGCTTCTCTGCAGATCCTCTCTCTGAAGCGCTGCCTGCTGCGCTACTAGAGGAGCTTGTCGCACCTCTCTTACTGGGACTCGTAAGACACCGTCAAGCCTCACAATCTGATACTCTGGCCTTTTCTCCCCCTGGACAACTGGTAAGGAGTAAAGATTGAAAGGAGACTCGCTGAGCCTGAAACACACAGGCGTGGGCACGCACACACACACACAAGCATGTGCTGGGACAAACACGGGAGAGGGAATAGAAGTCTCACCAATCCGCTTTTCCAGGTCTGCGGCCTCACTTGGGGTGGCTCTGGGCAGGATACCTGGGTCTCTGAAGCTTGTCTGGAGCAAGCAGCTGATGACAAAGAAGAAGAGGATGGCTGCAATGATGGGGATGGCCAAGGTGAGGTGACTGGCAAGGAAGGGGCAGCTGTTAAAAGAGAAAAAATTGCATCGTTACCAACCATTGCTACAGAACTGGCTAGCAGCTGTGACTACACACTATGAATTATTACAGGGCAGTGGGCTGAAGTGCTGCTGCTTTGCAGAGACCTCTGGAACAGCAAGAGCCAGCCCAGAAAACACTGGAGCGGCACTGGGAAGACAGGGTCTTTGGCACAAAGGTGGCAGTACGAGCCCCTGTACACAACCTCTTTGTCCTTCTGAAGTCCCAGAATTGTATTTCAAAAACCTGTCAGCTGCTCCAAAGCTTGGTCACCTCTACAACAGCAGCATCGAGAACACATGGAGAAACACCCGAAGCTAAGCAGGGATCAAAATCAGAGTGAATGCGATCCCATTTGGTCCTACATGTGAAGGTGAGAGGGAACGTGGCTTCGATTCAAGACAGCTCTGCTGTCTCCGGATGACTCGTGTGCCCTTCACGGTGTCAGATGTTTGGATGAGGACCCCTTCCAGCACTGACATCACTGACAAGCCACCAGGCACCTAAGCAAACAGTGCCCGCTCCCGGGCTTGCTGTACTACGATCTGGGGCTGTTTTTCCACAGATGGGGGCCGGTGTGATCGCGGTGCACATCAGGGCAGCTCCATTACTCACAGCCTGACAGGTGAAGACAGCTGAGGAACATAGCTCTTTGCACGGCACAGGGCCGGAGACCCCTCCTGTCCCTCGCTCTGCAGAGGGATTTGCTATTATAAGCACCGGTAAGTACCAGCGTCGAGCGTAGACAGGCAAGCCGCTTGAGCCCTGATGTCTGTGGGCAGCGCTAAGTCTCAGTAACGCTGTGAGGCAGTTTGAGAGGATTAAGCAACTTTTGTTTCAACTCCCAAGCTCAGCTGTCCAGAACAAAGCAGCCACCAAGCAACAAAACCCCTTCGGCCCAAGACCAATGCTGCTGCTGAGCCCCTCGGTCATCTCCCCGGACAGAGGGACAGAAAGGTCTCTGAAATGAAAGATGTGAGCTTTTTTGCCACCCTTTTTCCAGGGGCATCTCTGGACCCTGCTTTCCCCCATCAGGCAACAAAAAATTGTGTTTAAAAAAAAAAAAGAACAAACTGTAGACACAGGCAAGATGTATTTGCTATATGTCTAGCAAATCGTAACCCGTGTAAACAGAAGCACACTGCTAAAATAACAACTTGGAAAGCCCCAGGGCATCTTCAACTGAGAAAGAGTGACTAGGCAAGAAGGGAGGGGAGAGCAGATGTCCTCTGCTTGGCCCCGTACAAAGCAGTTACTGTGCTAGTGCTGCCCATTAGTTTCAGATACAGCAGAGAAAGCTGTCAAAGAGGCACAGACGACACTAAGAAAGGAGTTTTCACGTCGGGATGCCATTACTGCCTCCCACAGCTGCCTGCCCCTTTCAGCTCATCTGACTTCTCGGAACCTCTAATCCGATCAAATACCTTCATCTCCCCGCCAGCAGGCTTGGGCAGCTTTACTCCGAGACTCGCAGAGATAACGCCATGATCCAAAGACAGGCATAACCCCCCCACACCCCGCTTCATACAGCGGCAGGAAAAACAAGCTCCCTTCCCTCCCGAGGCAGAAACATGGAGACAGGATAGCAGAATCCCTCAGAGGTGTCAATAACCAACGGCGCTCCTTCCCCAGCTCCTCTGGGCAGCACAGGACGTAACGGGGTGCTCCTGGCTCTCCCCTCCCTTGGGGCACAGGAATGGGGAGCTTCCCCGGACCAGCTTTCCAAAAGGAAAGGGGACTGGGATAGATGGAGCTCCCTCTTCCCCGGACACCGCTGCACAACGGGGACAGAGCTCCAGCGCAGACCCTCAAGGTGGGGCCCCAAAGGATCTCGCCATTTATCAAGCACCTTTAACAGAAATACTGTTCCTGCTGCCTCTACGGACCAAGTCCACCAGTCTTGGGGGTTTCCTGGCTGCAATTCTGGACCAGTTCTCTCCTCTGTAGCAGGAGGGGAGATTGGGGTAGGGGGGTGGTATTTAGAGACTAGGGGGGCATCCTGGGAGGATGTTAAACCCCTTCCCAGGGCCAGACTGGGCAAACAAGCTCCAGGGCCACCCCTGCCCACCCCTCCTGCCCCCCACATAAACATACCTGGGGACAGGCAACAGGGAAGCCCGCAAAGTGAGTCTGGGGGCTGTGCAGCAGGGGAATGGCTTGGGGGGGGGGACGACGACAGGGACGGACAGTTGGGAGAAGGGAGGGATATCGGGGCTCCCATGGCGGGGGGAAAAGAGGTGCCCCCCCCAACCTCCGAGGGCATGGGTGGGATGCCAGCTAACCCACGGCTCCCCCCAAAAGGAGGGGGCTTAAGGGAGGGGGACAAGAGCTGCCCAGAGACCCCAATGGGGAACGATCCCAGGGACAGACCCCACACAGCTTTACCCCAGCAGGGAAGGGGGCCTGA
>JAVKLA010000021.1:4517150-4541814 GCA_034782735.1 Sagittarius serpentarius | reverse complement strand
ATCGAGGCGGGGGCGGGCCCCCCGTGCACGGGGGGAGGGGCGGGGGCCGGCCCCTCCCCCCACCGTGGCGCGCGCGAGGCCCCGCCCCTCCCCCACCTGAGCGCCCGGCGCGCGGCTCCCGCGCCGGCTCCATCCCGCCGTCACCGCCCCCCCGTCACCTGCTTCCGGCCGCGCCTCTTCCGGGGCTGCGTGCGCAGCCGGGCTGCGTGCAGCATCACGTGGCGGCCGGGTGTGTGTGGGGGGGTGCGTGGGGGAAAGTCGGGCGGCGCCATCTTTGTTAAGGGCGGACGGAGGCGGCGGCGCTCACGGCCTGCCCGGGCCCTGCGGGACCCCCCGGCGGAGGGGAGCCGGCGGTAACGGCCAGCCTCGTTGGGGCACTTTGCTCCGCAGGGCAGCCCCCAGCCTTCCCCTCTCCTGTCATGAGGCCAGGGAACATCACAGGGACCTGAAAAAAATGGGGTGCGCCCATGTGGCGCTGAGGAGAGGGGGGAGGCTCTTGTCTGTCGCAAACACGTTTAAATTACCTTCCTCCATGGAGGCAGAGGAGGGCGCAGGCCCGGCAGCAACGCCTGGTGTCCGTCTCCCACCCCGGGGCTGTCTCTGGTGCCCCACGGCCGGCCTGCACCCGTCCCTCAGCCCAGACCCTGAGCCTGGGCCTAGGGCCCGTGGCTTAGGTCAGTCCCCAGCCAGGCAGGGCCAGAGGGGACGGAGTCGGCTCCAGCTGCAGCTCAGAGCACAGAGCGGGAAGCAGAAGCTGCCCGCCCTCTGCAGAAGGCATTGCCAGCCAGAAGCCAGCAGCCCTCACGGAGAGCGAGGTGTTAGTCCTGGAGATGCACCAACACAAACCTCAAACGAAGCCGCACGGCGGCTGCAGCAAGGGCACGGCTTAGACGAGTCTTGCCAAAACACATTAAGCAACATCACATAACAATAGCCTGGTAATAAGTGCATGTTATTATATTAATTACTTACTATTACAAGAGGGTGGGCAGGTTTCCCTTAGGATCTCGTCCACGTGATGAGGGAGGCATCACATTTTGCTTTCACCCTAACTAAGCTCACGCTACCCTTAACCACATGGCAAACTCGCAGCAGCACGCCGTGAGGTCTTGCTCCCAGCGCCGGCATGGCACTGCCTGGCAGACAGCAGCAAGTCTTTGCACTTAAAACCTACGTGAAGCGGCATCAGCCTGAGTGTTATCTACTGCAGGAATGAGAGAGAGATCATCATTGCCAACGAGACCTTACGGGAGACTCCCCGAGTGCTTTTAAACAGGGCTCTGGCTTGGGAAGAACTCCAGTTTTCTCCCTTGCTGGTAAAAACGGGAAACGGTGGAGCGGCTGGGGTCAAGGAGAGGCATTTTAAGGAACGCCTGCAGAAATGGAAAGCTTTGGGTACGAACCAGGTCAAAGCATCAAGGATTTGCATTCTGGCCAGCCAAGACGAGTCTGAGATCAGGTGTGGCTCTCAAAAGAGTCCCTCATTCCAAACTGTGAACGCTGCTTGTTCTCATTTTCCTAATTTCTCCTCTACGCTATTTTTCTTTTCACCATTTTAGAAGCGCGAGAGGTGTATGTGTCTGCGTGCATGCAAGTGCTGGGGGAGCGAAATTACTCCCCTCAGATCAACTGCTTGTATAAATACTGGTAAAATGGGTAGTTAGTACCACTTGTGACTATTCTTTCCCTCCCAAACGTAGCATTCACTTATGATTAAATTCACCATATAACATGAACACAGAGGCTGTACAAAAGCTGCTCACTTCCCTTTCTTCAACCTTGCTGCTGAGGTCCTTTCTGTTAAAAGAAGTAAGATTTTTACATTAATTTAATCAGACTAAACAAAGCTCCTGGAATACAGAACTAAATTATCAGAGAAGTTGGGTTTAAATCAACACCACTGTCGCAGAACGACAAAGTCCAGCAGAATTCTTATCTCACAACTCTGTTTCCATTCAGTATTTTTTAAAGCCAAGGAAGCCCAGCACCATTCCTGTCTCTTAAGAAATCCATTTTAAGGACTCTCCTTCTGCCAGGCAAAGAGCTCCCACGATTCCTGCTGATAAACAGACTTTTCAAAAAACAGTCAGTCTGATTCTAGCACAATTACTTCCAGGAATCTTAAGGACTACAGCTACGGGAGGGCTCTGGGAACCGAGAGCTCCCTAGGAGAGGACTAGTGGGATAAAACAAGGTGATTTTTTTTACTAAAAATGACATTTGCCTTCAAAAAAGCTTCTCCTTTTTCCTTAACTAGCTCTTTTGCTTAAATGAGCTCAGTGCAGTTCTAACCAGCCTGCTTCTATTATCACTCAAGGATAAAGCTTCAGGCTAAATAAAATACCCATTTACTAACCTATGAAAATGTGCAGATTTTCATATAAAGAGCCTGAACTTTGGCTGTTTGCTAAAGGGCATCAGAGCTCTGTCCGCTGGAAAACCCCGTCCTCTGAAGGAAGTCAGAGTCCACACCACAGTTCCAAGAAAATGTGAAAAATGCGAGGGGAATGAAAGATTTTCCATTTTACAGAGCTGAAAGGGAACTGCCTCCCTTCCAAGCAACAGTCTTTTTGCACCCTGTGAACTAGGAGTCTCTCTGTCATAGCTTCACCTCACGCTGCAAATCCACTCCTACCAGAGCCTAAACAGCACTAAGCCAAAACTCCATGACTGAAACAAGCCAAACAGAGAAAGCAAAGCCAGACCACACAGCTTTAGGGTCTCCAGAGCAAGACGGGACTTCTCGTCGTCCCCAGACACTGCTGTACCACGCAGGACCTTTGCGATCTCTGCACTGCGTGCTAAGAAGGAGCTGACCTACAACATCACCTCTACAAGACCTGACAGCACTGAAGTTACCTCCCCCTTCTGCTAATAAAAAAAACCCTTACAAACATCTTACCAAGATTTAATGTACATTTATTCTTAACACGTGGAACATATAGTATAAAGATTTCATACTGAATAAATGATATTCATTAAGCCAAAAAAGGAAAAAAGGGAGGAATTTACATCAAATTTTTAGCTACATCGTCTGAAATACAAATATGCAGAATTCATCACTGAAAAATCTCAATTGTGTTTCTTCATCAGGAACTTCAACTGAACCTAGAACTTTTTCACACCTCGATTAGAAAGAAAACAAAAACAGGAAAAATAAACTATAAGTTGATTGGCTGCTGAGACAGCAATGACTTTATACACAGAGACCTGTACAGCATCCTCCAGGGAGGGATGTCTGGCAAGAGATTAAATAATTGTGTCTCGCTTTTGCAGGTCATCAACTCGTTAACTCGTCTTACTATAAAGGGGTAGGGAGAGGGGAACAAAACTGCAAGGAATCTTAGGGTATGTGCAATGTACAACGTCATATATATATACACACGTGGCAGCATTCAGGCTGCAGCTAAAGGTTAAAACCAGTTCTAAGAGGTGATCTCAGGGTTATTCATACAATCAAGGAGGAAGAGAGAAAGAGGTCAGGGTGTTGTAGGTTCACACATGATACTTTGGGGGAAAAGCCTTTTTTTCTCCTCAACATTAACTAAAAACATTTTTAAAAACTACAGCTTGCTGCTGATCCAGCGTTTTTTTTTTTTCCATGTGAGACATTATTACAGTATGTTTACAGTTTAAGGTGTACAGTACATGAAGTTCTACACGCTACTGCACAGGCCTCTCTTGGACAAGGTCTGTTCACAACTGGTAACTTCTTGGTTCCTGCAAGATTGTGAATGTACAACGATAAACCACACAGAGTTCAGCAGTCACTTTTGTCCTTCAGAGTTTACCATTAAAAACAGTTATGAAAGTGGTGCCTGTCAATGTGATAACACGGCAAGTCGTTTTCCCCAAACTCACTGTAAACGACAGTAACTTTGGTTAAAATAAAAAAAGTCTTCTATGTAGACAGAACTTTGTCTCCTTTAATAAGGGATTCAGGACAAATTTGAAGGGCAGGGGAAGGGGAGAGGGAACGGGGACATCTTTCCCCAAGGGAGAAGCAGGACAGCGCAGGGCAGACAGTGGATTCTGAGGTGGTTTTGCATAAATAAAGGGCAACAGTCAGTTTCTAAGTTCTCCACTCACGCACACGCACACAGGGTCTCGGATCCCACAGCTGTCATGACTGGCCAATTAAAAACAGTACATCACAAATAACTTGTGAAACCAAAGAGTTCATCAAAGGCGACACGGAGATGTCCAACAGCCGTGACTCGTATAACGTGAACTCCGAGTGGTTCTCGTCCACCTTGGCCAGGGCAAGCAGTGCCCGAGCAGCTCGGCGCATCATGTCCACGCTCGTCGACTCAAAGGGTGGGTTCTGCATGTGCATCAAGCCGGCCTGGCTCTGCTGGAACTGCGTGGCGGCCAGGCTGTCCTCCAAGAAGCCCAGCAAGTTGCCAATGCTGCCCTTCTGCACAGCAATCGCTCTTGCTGCCAGGCTGTCCCCCTGTGCCAAGTTGGCCAGTAGTACCACAGCCATCTCTCGACACACCGGGTTCTTTCTGTCACTAAGGAACCGCACCATGGTGCTGTACAGCTTCTCCAAGCGACTGAAGGGGGGAGTTGCAAGAATCAAATCCACGTTGTTGTCCTGGATGCTGAGTTTGCTGAGTGTTTCCAAAACCAGTCTCTGAGGGGAGAGGACCGCGTTGGGCCCCAGTGTTGGGAAGGGATCCTGGGCCTCTGCTGACGGACACACTGCCCAGTGGAGGAGTCCATCCAGGATAGGCAAACAGATGCTTTCCGGGTAAGGGGAGAGGTCCAGCTGGCCAGAAATGTTGGCCAACGTGACCAGTGTATTTTCACGCAGCATCTCCAAGCAGTCCCACCACCACTCCACCTTGTTGCAGCTCACCCCTTGGTCCTGTTCCTCCTCTTTCTCATAGGTCAGGGGTGCCTGTTTACGTTCTGGATGCTTGTGGTGTAAGAGAATCAGTTTCCCTAGAATCAGCAGCAGCCCGGGATGTTTAGACATTTCAAAGTCATTGCCCGGCACAAACGATAAACTCCTGATGATGTTAGAGACACAGATGCAGCGCTTTGCCAGAGAGTCCTGCCAGTCTAGGAGGGTGCAGAGGGGCGTCTCGTCTTTACTGTGAGGTTCGTCCTCCAGAATTTTTATATTTCTGTGGCTCTGAGCTGGACTAATGCCAAAGGGAAACTTGCTGCTTTCCTTTGCCGTTTCCAAAGCTTTGACCTCTTCCTCCTCCCCTGCCAGGGAGCCCGGACGTGCCGAAAGCATGTCATCCATGGTGGCAGTTATCCTCTTCTCTGAGGAGCTGTCAGATGGAGGAATCTCTCCTTCCCTAGTGCTCAGATTGCTCTCAGCTGCCGAACGTTTCCTCAAGACAGAGTTGCAGGAAGCTCGTTTATGAGTCAAAGGTAGCTCCGTCTTGCTCTCAAAGTGGGTCTGAATGTGCTCGGTGGTATCTCCGCCGCCAATCCGCCAGTGCAGCAGCCCGCTTTCAAACTCCTGCACTCGCCCCAACTTGTCTGAATAATCTACCACAAACGGGTCATTTTTCTGCACGACTTTGACTGGAAGCTTGTCAAATTTACTAACTAGTTTTTCCTCACTGCTCTCTAGAGGTGCTTTGTCCTTGCTTGAAAACGCAGCCTCCTCCTCTTCCTCATCCTCTTCTTCCTCCTCACAGTTCAGGCTCCGTGGTTCATCCTCCTCCTCCCCTTCTTCGTGAGAGGAAGCTGAAGATTTGCAGAACCTTTCAGGATCTAATAGTGTTCTTTGCCCTGGGTCTCCCACCTCATATTCCTTCAGGATTCCAAAGATCTCGATCAGGCAGCGCCGGAAATACTCCACCAAGAGTTCCAGCAAGCCTGGCAGCTACAAGGAGGAGAAACACAGGAGGGGAAGGAAGGAAGGGAACAGCGATCAGAAAACAACTTAGGCCAACACGAGCAACTGGGAAAGCAGGGCATTAAGGGCCAAGAATTTACACAGCACGGTTAATTAATGGGTTTTTTTCATGCTGGCAATAAACCGTTTACAGAAGAGAGCTTTCCGTCCTCTGGGAAAAAGAACAAAGACAAAACCAGATACTGACCGTCAGTATCCAGGTTGCCTCCCTCCACACACACATACCTGTGCAAACACACATCTGCTCTTGGTTGTATCTCCCCTTTGGTTCATACACAGAGAGGTGAAGGGCAGCGCTAAGCAAGACAGCTGTTACAGTATTGCTGAGCAGTTTTTAGAACAGCCAGGGAGGCACATGGCAACTAACTGAGAAAAGCTGGCCCTCCGGATTGGCACCCCAGCCTCACTGCGCGCTGCCCCGGGGAAAGACAGAGCCAGAGGTGAACGAACACCAGCAACACCCAAAAATGCAAGCAGCTTCCTGCCTTTTCCTAGCACTCTCGCTGCAAAGTCCATTATGGCCTCCCCGCCGTTATTCACTTCCTCTGTTCCAGAGGCAATACATCTCACCAGAGAACACACACGCTTGCACACCGACAAACATATAAATTACACGGGCCAGTGAGTACCCAGCGCACAGCTACTCAGACCCCATGCTCTCTTCTGACCTGGCATGCTCTGCAGGTACAGGGACATCTGGGAGTCTGGCCCTACAGGGGCACAAGCTGCTTGTTGCTATCTCGTTGACAGAAAACCCTACAAAATTAGCACTTCAAAGACCTGCATCAGAGAGCATCTGCACCCACCTGGCTGAGGTTGAAGGTCATTATGCTGTTGTCATCATAGAGCAGGATGTTTATGGTATCTAAGGCCCACGTACTTTCAGCTAGCAGCCCAGACTTCAGAGACATCATCACTCTCCAGGCTTCAGGAGTTCCTGTAACATAAACACATGATACTTCCAGCTCCTGGAGTTTAAAAACAAAAAGGAGATACTTGATACTGCTTTTTGGACCCATGAAGAGCAAAGCCTGTTTAAGATGATGTACAGACTGTATATACCAGCAATCTCTCTGCAGCCAATGCCAAAATGATGTCTGAAAACAGAAACAACCTGCAAAAATATAATTCCTTCCAAGCCAGCAGAGCCCTTCCACTCAGCAGTACTGTACCAAAGGGTAACGGCAGCACCCACCCCCTCAACAGGCACAAGCAGAAATGCAGGAGTTTCCTCTTACCAATATCTTTTGCTGTCAGCCGTCTCCTCTGCTTCAACACAGGTTGCGTAGCTTCTACTGATCCCGGAGGGAAGGTGATGTCTCGTCGGATCATGGGAGGCTGTACAGCTGCTGGTGTTATATGTGAGGCGGGGACTGGCGGTCCTGCCTTCTGCATTTTCATCCCCGAGTGCAGGAATGGAGATTTACTAGGAGAAGTGCGATTCTCCAGAGGTCTGGGCAGAGGTGCTGGGCTGGATACCTGAGGAATGTGATTCTGCATGCTGGGCGGGGTCTGGTAGTTAGACTGGGGGGGCCTAGTCATTGGGGGCACGGGGGCAGAGGGACCATAAGGAGGTTGCCGGTTCCCGTGGGAAGGCCATGGTCCCTCATGGTTGACCCTCTGGTCTGAATGCAGAATTTCATCTGTTCGAGTCACTCCGTGATAAGCAGGCCCCTGGGGTGCAGAGCCAGTGCTCTGCCGATTCGGATAGCTGTACCCTATTTCGTTGCGCCCTTGCCACATGGCACCTTGCTGCGGGCCCTCTGGAGTAGACTGTATGGGACCACCCATCATCTGAGGAGGCATGTTTTGCTGAGCATTGGAGCCTGGGGGAGCCGAGACCCTGTCTCTGCCAAATTGGAATGGGAACTGGTTCTGTGGCCCTCCGGCAGATCGGCGGTCAGCAGCAGGGTATGTACTCCCATACTGGTTATACAAGTCCTGCTGTGGAGACGGCTGTGCAGTTTGCTGCTGGCTCGGTTGCTGGGTCTGTGCTGGAGGCAGCTGCTGCTGCGTCTGCCCCTGCCCCGCGCTGTATGGTACGTTGTACATCTCCCCTTCATGTCGCTTAGCAGGCGGGCCGTAGCTGCCATCCATCGGTCGCTTGTAATTCTACAGGGGAAATAAAAGCATTGACAATGTAAGATTATCTACTTAGAAACAAGCAACCCAATCCTCAGTGGGTAGAGCTACTCAGAGCCAACGGATATGCCCCACGGCATGGCCTGTAAGAGGGCAAGACTTGTCTCGTTGTTAGCCATATCCAATGTGAAGTTGGATCAGTCTTTCAATTTCACAAGCCAAGACCAATTCCTTGCGGCTGGCTGGGTAGTTTCCTTGTGGATTCTACAAGGATGCCTTGGGGGCAGAAGTCTGCCCACAGAAAGGACTCTTCTGTAGAAAAGACTCTGCTCTACTATACATTCACCACAAACCAAACTGTGCACAGGTTCTTGTTTCCTTTCACATCGAGGAATTTTATCAGACCCTATTTTTCTTACATTTCCCAGAAAACAGAGGTTTCTGCTGAAGCATCAAACAAGATGCATTAAAAACTGTTGTACTTCCTGCTTCTTCCTTTCCTGTAGATTTCAAAACACACCACTGAAAGGAGCAAGAACTATTCACCCCCTTTCTTCTTTTAACTGCAAATGGAGAAAACAGTCAATTGCCAAGACAAAATTAAAATCCAAAGATCTCTCTTGCCTCCAAGGGTCTATGCTCTAGCTGCTACACAGTCTACTCAGAAGCTCCATGGTCATGACTGGCTTCAGATGGAGCTCTAGGGCTTCGAAGATGACAAGTACCAGAGTAACTCGAACTCTTGGCTCAGAGCCCTGTGGCTCTGGTTGCAGAGCCAAACTGCAGAGCAGTTGGAATTATTCTTAGCACAGCTCAGTGAGTGCCCTCTCCATACTCCCTTAAACCAGAAGACTCAAAATTATTAGGAAAACATTACAGGTCCTGGCACTGATACAAAGAGCAGGTCATATTTAAGGATTACAGAAAGAGATATATGTTCATTCAAACTCTGTCCTGAAACAAACCTGATGTTTTTGAGAACAGTGAGGAGGAGACAGTGGGGCAGTGGAGGAGTGGAGGCAGGGCTGAAGCCTTTGTCTGCAGGCTCAGTAAAAAAAGCCCTGGGTTGAGCAGAACGATCCACCTGAAACAGCTCCCCAGAACGATGAAGGACTTATTCCAAACAAACTAATCTGATCATTTGGACCAAAAGTGTTACAGAAACATGATGGGATTCAGAAAGTTCCAGAGAGGCAGAGAAGCCCAATAAAGCTTCCTGATCTCCTGCTGCCTGACCAGAGCGTGGACGTCTGCAAACTACACAACCTCCATTCTCAGAACATTGTTTTGCTAACACAGAACTGGAACTGCTAATTAGAACTTACTTGAACTATTTGGAAACTGGAAGGAAAAAAAAAAAAAAAAAAAAAAAAAAGAAAAGCCTCCTGTATAAGGTACTTAATTCTACACGTTCATAAAGCAAACACACGGCCCAAACAGTTTTCATCGTTCCCTTTTCACAGATAAAAACTCTTCTGTCTCTCAGTCGAACAAATCAGAAACTTTCTGCTAATTTACCTGCTGTTGCTGTTGATACATGGTAGTTTGCTGGCTAGGGAAGGGGCTGCCCGAGGATGTGCCTTGAGTGGAGAATTGATTGCCATAGGAATCATGTCTGGAGAAGAAACAGATGCATTACTTGTCTGATCAGATGCATGCTTCACTTTCACAGACTCAGCGCACTCTAACTGGGAAGAGCTGTTTGTGGCAACACCCTGCACAGACCTTTGCTGCTGCTGCTGCTGCTGCGGGTAGCGGCTGGGAGAGTACATCCCCGATTCCGGGGTGGAAGGCATGATGTTGGGCTGCGGAGTGCCGGTTGCTAAGTTGCCCTCAGGTCCCATGCCGGGCTCCGTCCTATGTGGCAACAAAGAGAAAAACCCCACACATCCACTTAAATTCACCCTTCCTCCTCAAATGGAAAAGGATGATCAGTAAAGTCACAGCAGTGAAGAGAAAGTAATCATTTCACATGAGTCAGGCAAATCAGGATCTCACCAGCTTCAAGTACCCACCTCACTCTGTCGTAAGGACCTCCGTAGGAATAGTGCTGCCGCTGTCCCATGGCCATGTTACCCATCCCTGGACCTGCAGCACGATTGTAAGGGTCACCCATACCGCTGTTGGGGCCCTGCCCTGAGGACATGAAGGGATCGCTTCCTGGAGCTGAAATATTGAAAGAAGGACCAATAAACACCTCTGCCTTAAGAAAGAAACGTCCCATCTTCTGGGGAAGAAGGGCAAGCACGTGGTCTCCTACAGCACATTCCAGTGTACAGCCAGATACAGGGATTAGTACTCAAAGAGAAATGGGAGAGGAGCACACAAGGACTTCCTCACCTTTCCTCATACTGCTGTAAGGATCTTTATTTGGCTCATAAGACATGCGACCCATCATGTCGGAGGTATTCATGCTGGGCTGGTACCCTGGATTTGGAGTCATGGAGTTCCGTTTCTGGAACGTAGGATCACTACCATCTGCAAAGGCATCCTGAAGGCCCACTGAGTTACTCCTGATTCAAAAAAAACCACAAACACAAGATTATAGAGGTCCACGATGCTCCTCAGGATACTTTTCCCACATGTTCCCTCTCAGGTGTTGCTGTCCCCCAGAAGGACCACAGTCATGCTCCTCCAAGAGAGGCATGAAGAAGCGCCCTTCTACAATACTGTCCTCAGACCCAATCCCAAAAGTAATGATTATTCACACACACATGCAGAGCCAACAATGTTGCTGTGAGCCATTAACAAGGGAGCAAAGCCATGGAGCCCCACCAAAACAGGTACTCAAGTCTCCAGCCACCTGTAGCAATGACCCAGAAGTGACCTCATGTTCACAGCTTGCATCCAGCATAGTGGAAGAGGTTGCAATGGTTTCATACCTGATGCCTGGCAAAGGGGGCATCTGACTGTGTGGCGTAGACGCTGGAGTTGGTGGCTTCAAGTCTCCTCCTTCTGCCATGGAGCTGCTGGTGGACTGAGGTGTCTGAGGACCCTGCATTGAGCCTGAACCCGCTGCAAGAACAGAAATGTGGTGTGAGCAGCCATGCACCCTACAGATGCAACCCAGAACCTCCCAGAACATCAGCCTCGAGAACAGACAGCAGAGTCCTTCAAGAAAGAGACAGGTGAAATATGGCCAAAAAAGTATAAGGAGCTCAACATTTCAAGGACATACTGGGCCAGACTTCCCAGAAGAACCATGTACAGTAAACTAAAGCTGAGAGGACGTGTTCATTTTCATTATGCTTTCATTCGTAACAACATTCCCTTTTACATGCCGTGCCACCACTGTGGCACTGTGTCGTGTTCCCCAGGCTTCAAAGGTTGATGCTCTACAGTGCACCATGCAGCAGGGAATACAGTGCTTCTTGCCAAGTGATAATCACTGACCCATCACCTTCGCACTCTTTCTACCCAGAAAGAAAGTGGGTTTGAGCCCTCTCCTGGAAGTCTCACAATCTTTCTAGTGATGGAAACTCCAGGACGTCAGCTGAAGTCACCAAGTAACTCTGAACAAGGCTCCTCTGTCTGCTCTGCCCTTCGAGAGGGGTTAATTCATGCAGGTTAATTCAAGCACCACTCCCAAGGATTCCTGGAACAGGGAATGCCGGAGACGCTGGATCTTTCACTGAATGACAAAACCTGTCCAGCAAGTTCCCTGGCTCTGTAGGGATTGCTTTACGCTACAGTAAGCTTTCATCAAAAATCCCAGGCCATCATGTGTAATCCAGCTGTGCCGTGAGCTCTAGGAGCTCTCCTCTGCCCCTGGATCGCTGTGACAGTGTCAGCTCTCAGGTTCATATGCTCCTCGCAGCTGGCAAGAGCTGAACTCTTAATTAATGTTTCCATTAGTTACCATCCCCAGCACCCGATATCCCTCAGCTTCAGCCCTGCTGGTTGATGAGTCATTCCAGCTATTCATTAAAATCCTCCGAGGTCACGTCCAGGGCATGTTTGTTTACACCCCACCTTCCTGGCACCCTGTCCTCTTCTCTGCAACTCCCTCCCAGCCCGGGGAGGTCTCGGGAGAAGGAAGGGCTGAGGCAAGCTCAGCAGGGAGTTTCATTCATGGGCCCTCCCCGCCGTTCTCAGTGGCAGTCCAGTTCCACTTGCTTCCCCCAGGAATTCGTCGCTCCTCTCTGTTTGTAATGCTGGTATCGGCAGGAAGAGGCCTCGAGACATTCCCTGCGTCGCTGCCATTTGGTGTTTGTCCCCACCCCCTGCCGTCCCTCCCACTCACAAATTTACACACAGTTGGAGCCAGGCCAGTTCCATGCTCTGGGAATTAAAACCCAACGGTAGACTGATTACGCCTCCCCAGGGACATGCTGCAGTTTGTGAGCAGGAACCCAAGAAGGTTTGCAGGAAACCCGTGCCAAGTGCCCACGAGGCAATACCCAGTCCACTCCAGCCAGGGCTGTTCTGTAAACACTTTTGGTTTTTGAGGGTTATGAACGCACAGTGCATGGAAAACAGCTCCGGCACCAAGAGCTCTACCTAGATGATTGTCCTGCAAGGCCTTTAGATGCTCTGCAGCCTCAAAAAGTGGTTAATGGAGAATTGTGCAGTGCAATCCTCATCATTCACAAAGTTATGCAGTAGTTAATTTGACAGAACAGGCTGAAATGAAGTGGAAGCCGACAACAACAGGTTATAAAGTCTGCAAGGAGAGCAAAGCACGTGTGTCTGTGTGGGATGAGACAGCCCTTCATCCAAATGATGTGACTTCAAAATGCCCCACTGTTGTCCACTTGCTTTTCAAACAGGGAAGTTATTCTCCATAAGGGTGATTTGCTGGGAGACAGACCTCTGTGTGTGCAAGTCTGGTGCACGCTGCTTCAGCGAGGCCTCAGCAAGCCTCCGGAACAGAAGTGCCCACTGGGACTCAATGCTCCTCTAAGGCTTTTAAGCCTGGAGCTGGGGTTGAGAGAGCAATTTGTGTCGTGCTCTACACCCTCAGTTCCTGCTGATGCAGGGGAGCAAGAGAGAGGAAGAAAAGCAAAGTGAAAGAGGAGCATGAACATGCTGAGTGATACAGCTTAAAGGATCAGAGCAACCAACCATGCTTCAGTGCTGCCTCTGCATTTTCCTAGTTGCAGGAGTCTGGAGTAAGACAAGTGGAGAGAACAGTTTAAATAGGAAATACAGCATAGTACTCTCATAGCAGGAATCAAACCTGTGGACTAAGTCAAGAGCTGCACAAACGTGCAGAGTTTGGGATAGCAGCCCTGCAAATTCCTCCCGCTGATGTGCTGAAGCAAGAGAACACCTGTACCACAGCCCGGAAGGCAGACTCACGACCTTCACATAGCACCATATTAGCTAAAACAAAATAAAAATTGATGCACCGTCTAATCCATTCTGACAGGCACCTAGTGCTACAAAAACTTTTCAGTGGCTTCCTAGAAGTCTCATCCCTCTCCAAATAAACTCCAAATGCTCTTAACATCTTTGTTCCACTGCCTAGTACCTCAGGGGGGCAAGAAAGAGGTTTTGGAAAGAAAGTGGGGATAGATTTGTGATCTAGTTTTAAGGGGAACTCAGACACCACTTTAGACAGAAGTTTAGTCTAATGACACAAAAGTTGCTTTATCTTGCAGAATACACCACGGTTGAAGCTACACTGGGACAGGTTTCCTGACTACTGAAAAGACATGATTTAGTTCTTTAAAAAAACAACACTCTGTAACTGAGAGGATAGATAAACATAGTTGCCAACAGAATATTCAGGCAAGCACACTGTCAATCAAAGGCTTAGCAGGGCCGAGACACAACCGCTGTACAATCAAAAAAGGGTTCATTATTCCACTCCTCAGGAGCTAGACAAAGATGATGCCAGGTTTCAGAACCAAAAAGGCATTTTTTTCAAATATTACAGGAACTTCAAAGCAGACAAAGTTATTATTTCACCTACACGGACAGGCTCCTGACCAGAAAGAGCATCTGAAGGTTTTACTTGTAAGACAAACCGGAAAACTGAAGCTGAAAGGGTTGGCAAGTTCAGCCGCAATTCAAGCAATGAACTCAATGCAAATGAGAGAGAAATGATCAGACTTTCCGAAGACGAAAGAGTACAGCATGCACTGCTAGCCTGGACGTTCTCCCCTTTTTTCTTTTTTAGTTTAACAAATCTGAATTGAACACTGTGCTTAAATATTCAGAAACAGGACTGCCCCATCAAATTTGAAACAACAGCAGAATTTCATTTTAAAGGGCTCGATTTCTAGAGCATCCGATTTGTAATAGGCTTACAATGCTCTCTGTGCACAAAGCCTCAGAAAGTCCTCACTGTCTCCTGCTAAAGGCAGAAGGAAGTAACTCATGAGGAAGATGAGTGCACACCCACATCAAGCACTTACTCCCAGAAGGCAGCACTTGCATAGTCAAAACAAGCGCAACTTTTCCAGCAAGTTCCCAAAGCTCAGCAGTAATGACAAGGGTTGCTGCTAGAATTGCAGTGATCACCTTGTAGGGGTAACTGCAGACTTCTCTCTCCACCAGATTCTCATAAGGTAGTGATGTACTAGTAAGCATAGAACGTATATAGGTGGGTATGTCTTTTTATGTTTTCCTTTTTCTTAAACTTACTACGGAGGTGGGACACACAAAAACTGAACTATCCCAAGCAGCTTGACTTATTCCCAGTATCATTCACTCCCACATTACAGAAGTATTTAATCTACACAACCAGAGAACATCTAATTAGAAACATGACATGGGGGCTTTGTGGAAGTTTGGAACCAGTCTGGCCCACAGCACGTGGAGTCGGGCATACAGTGCCAGAGATCCTCTAGTCCAAACATTCATTGGAAACCTTAAACCAGTGTCTAAACTTACCTGGAGATGGAGGTTGTATCTTAGTCTGAGACTTCTTTGAATCGGCAGCTGCAAAGATATCTGGAGGGGGGTCTTCACCTCGCTCAATCTTGCACTCAAAGGCATAGAGACACTGGATGTACTGCTTCTTCAAAGAACTTGCTGCACTGCTGGATGTGCCCACATTGAGATTTGTGGCTAACTCCCGCCATTTCTTGTTTTTGTTGACCTGCACAACCAAACAAGAGGCTCTAAACTCAAAATCCCAGCTACTTCTCCTCCAAGACATTTTCTGGAAAGAAATCACCACTTCCCAGCTAACACAAAGGAGGCAGTAAGGGCTAAGCAGAGCAGAGTTGTGTTCAAAACCCAAAATGAGTAAACTCTCTTCCTCACCTACAGAAAACTTTCGGAAGAGGGACAGACTGCAAATCCAATTAGCCCTGAGGTCAGTTGACAGCCAGATGCAAAGACAAAGACAGTGTCACCAATCTTTGCACTGGACAAAGCAGGGAAAAAAAGCACTTGAGCTGAATGTCACCACAGACTGTTCTTAACCAGACAATGGGAGAGCAGACATTTGGCTCACTTAAAGGATGTTGGGTTTTCGAAGCCTTATTTAAAAAAAGAAAATAAACACAGCTAAACAGAAAGTCATGTCTTACATCTAGCTACAAAGCTGACTTTGAACTGTGTTGCCCATTGGCTTGTGACTGCCAGACAATGGGCAGCTCTGAACACAAATACCCAGTCGCCACACTGGCTCCCGGACGCTCACCTGAGTCAATCCTCCAATCTCCTTCACTGAGATGTAGAGCCGGTAAAGGTCCAAGGGTTTCCTGCCTACCGCTGGGAGGTTTGTCATGCCCATGGCCTTCTCTTCAGTAAAGGCCAGGTAACGATCTACCCAGATCTTTCTCTCAGGCTCACCACCCAGCTCATAGAGTTTGGTGATCTTCTCATTGGTTGTAGTAGAGGAACTGGACTTCTAGGAAAAGGAAAGAGATATCAGGACTGAGCAGCACAAAAGCAGCTAGTTCACATCTGAGATAGTTTCAAAAAAGCAGTCAGATAAGAGCTCAAAGTTCTGCTGTTATATTGAGAACAGCTTTATATTAGGCCTACGCTTGTCTCAGATCAACGTCAGGCAAGTATTATTCGACAAAGGTATCACAAAAACAGCCGCTACTCAGGGAATGGATAGAATATGTATTTTTAAAAAGTGAAAGGTTGCAGGAATGCTACAGAAACCAAACAAACCTTAAGGAGATTTTGCAGAGAGCCATCTCTTTGAGACATCCTTTGTGGGCTTGTTTGCTAAATATATGAGAAAACATCTAATTCAACTGCAAATGAGATTCCCCATGGCTACTGCACTCTGCAAGGTTAGTCTCTTCTCTTACCCAAGTGGTAGATGCCAGATTAAACTGGCACTGAACACTGCAAATGAATAAAAATAAACATGCCTCAAAGAAAAATAAAGCTCAGAGGCACCTGCTTAACAAATGTGTGCAAGGGGCCTCCACAAAGACCATCTCTCTTCCCTTGCCTATTCACTGACAGAAGTACAGAGATCTCCTGCTAACCAGATATGACGCAAGCTCCCTTATTGGTTTGCTATCGCTGGCGTATCAGGATCCAGGAAGACTGATATGGAAAAGCATCACAGGAATTTGGAATACAAGTTTACACTTACGAAGTATGAGGAGTATCACACTAGTTCGTACACATCTGACTCACTGAGTCATCCAAGTGTTTATCTAGAGGCAAAACCTGTGGTCCTGCATCTTTTGCCTTGCTTCCCCTTAAGTCTTCTGATTTAGTGCATGACTATGTTATTTTTGTCTTTCACCACCTGGATCACACACACTTGGAGTAAAGGCAGAAATGGTTTTGGCATTCCAAATGCTTACTTAAAAATGAACTTCCAAAGTAGAAGTGAACTTCAAATCTGGTGATGTTCTAGATGAACCCCTACATCCAAGGGGTAAGATAATCCTTAAACAGCACAAACCCGGAGGACAGAACAACCCTATTTGTAGCTTCTGGCATCTCCTAGCCCAAGAGCATTCAAGTCCTTGTTTGTCATTAATAGAAAGGCAGGTGCCAGAACACATGAACAGAAGTGAGACATCTTCTGAATCTTCTTGCAGACTGCTGGTAGTACAGGTATCAAACTTGCAGAGCATTTATTTTCCTTCCAGTAGCAAAAGAGGAGACTACAGGCTCAGAAAATGCTTTTTTGATGGTTCTTTTGAAACTGGTAGCAGTAATGCAAAGAAAAACACTCCCTGAAGAACTTGTTTGCCTCCCTCTTCTGCCTTTAATGCAGGATTAGTAAAAGGTTTGTTTGTGAAACAACTGTAACGCTTTAGCGTACCACCTCCCAGCTGAGAGGTGGTCACTGACTAGCTCCAAGCCTACACCAGAAATAAACCCAGGTCTGTTTACACTTCTTTTGGCAGTTTCACTGTGGCAGATGATATTTCCTAATACTAAATTGTTTTGCAAGTGAAATTGATTGGTCCCGAAGGACTGGGAAATGCTTCCCTTCATTTCCAAACAGGAACCTCAGCAGTAAAATCCTAAATTGTTTGAATTCTCCCGATAAATCCTGAAGAACCTCTTGGAACCACTGGCACAGTTCAAGCACAGCCAGGCCTGGACACATCAAGTGCAATTCATGTTGAATCTCCTTACACTGAGCACTTCAACTACGTGGTCTTTACTTTTACACTTCTGATTCAAGCAACAGTCTAATTAGCTCTTAGTAAGATCTGGGGACTTGGATAAAGCCAATCCAAAAGGTGCATCTGTTCAGGTACCTTCTCCCCAGTTAATAAAGGCAAGACTTAGCCCACAATTGAAATGAGAACATACAAATAAGGTGTGCCAGGCATCTGTTAGAAATTCTAGATAGAGGCTTGAACAGGGGAGGATGTGAATTCTGATAGAAAAGTCCCTTGCGTGGCCTTTCTGAGGGCTAGAGGGTTTCTGTAGGGGATGGCAGAGTTCAGGCTCCACAAGAACACTGTTATTAACATATGTGGGTATTTAGTGGTTTATTGCCAATACAGCCAGAGCCTACTCTAAAACAGACGTACATACGTTTTGAGACACTTATTTCTTTAATTACACTCCAAAACATAACACAGCCCAAAAGAGGATATTCCACTCACTCAGCACACTCAAGTTAGAAGAACCACGGTCGCAAGTAGCAGTCAGATCACATACTACTACAAGGACAACCGTGCTAATGGGAAGTCTGTTCAGGGTAAAAAGGACAAATCAAATTAGGTTTCTCTCAGGAACCACGCTCACTACTAGACAGATGCATTGTTCAGTCCAAGTTAGCATGCAATGGTTTTACTCCCCTGGATGCTGAAGAGGATGGGAGTCATTAAAAACAAAACCCAAAACAGTTTACCTTTGACTTGGATTCTGCTTTTGGCGTCCCATCTGCCTTATTGTTCATTTTAGTTGCAGGTGTTAATTTGACATCCCCAAGACCCATCATTTCAGGGCTTGCTGCCATCCCTAGGATGATAAAAGAATCTTTAACACTGATTTTCAATCCAGTACAATGAAATCAAGGAAATGCCTAACAGTCAGCACTGGGTTACCTGCAGAGTTGTTAGCCATATTCCCACTCATTGGATAGGGTGGGCCCTGGGGGTTTATCATGCCAGCCATGCTGTTAATTCCCTGTCCGTAAGGAGGTCCAGTACCCATCATTCCCCCCTGATTCATGTTGGGATAACCAGGAGGCCTAGAGAAGGCAAGGAAGAAACAGACACTTACTCCAAATACTAAGCATTAAGATCTTCTCTTCTAAACAAGCAGATTTGCTAAAAGAAACCTACAAAGGAAGCGGAGAAGTGACTTTTTCCAGCTCGCTTTTCCAGCAAAACATCAAAGATCAGGTGCTGTTTTAAAGCGTAGCGACCCTAGAGCCTAAGTCTCATTCTCAAAAGAAAAGGCGATGCAAACCATTTTGAAAGAGGGACTTCAGCTCTGAACATTTTCACCCTTAATCTAGTTCTACTACGTCCCCAAACTGAACTTCAAGCCAGTTGTTCAGCTGCCTTTACAAGGAAGAACAGATATGCAAATACCACAGCCCTGTGCATGTAAGTGAGAATACGTTATTTGTACAGATGAACAGTGTAGTCCTCCAGCCACATTTAATGATTTTTCTTTCTTTCTTTCCTTTTTGTTACCCATACAAGCTACCATTATTTTACATGTATCAGAAAACCTCATACACAACTGTCACTCGAACTTGTTACTCAAAGGGACAGGCTTTGATACCTTATTGGCATTTGGGAACTTGACCTCCTGGCAGTCATAAGTAACATCAGACAGTAGATTGCAGAAGCAATCCTTAAGTCAGGATAAAGAGCACAATGCCCAGTCAGGCAACAAATATATCTAACAGCTTTACTGGGGGAACCCGATTTATAATGAGCAGGTTCAAGGCTCTCATGGCATTCTGGTAGGCCACATACACCTACCCTGAAATGTGCAATTAAAAAAAAAAAAAAAACAAAAAACAAAAAAACACAAAAACCAAACACCACAGAAAATAGTTGCAAAGTTCAGTGCTGAATCCCAGCTGCCTTTCCCACAGCTGCTCATCAAGGCCCTAAAAGGAAGAAGTTCATTACACTGGACAAGTAACGCCTTGGTTCAGACAAATGCAGCTGGATGGCTGTCTGCTAGATTTATGGGCTTTACCACACACACAGCATCTTTTAAGCCACTCATGTAACAAAGATGACCAGAAAGCGAAAACAACTGCAGGGATCTCAGAGTTAAACAGATTTCACCTATGAATATTAAAAATTCCCTAAGTATGTCATTAATGATGTATTCCAACACACTGCTTGTCCAAGCTTTATGCTCTTCCTCTTTTTAACACTTACGACTGATGAAAAAGCCTCCAAGAAGGGCAAACCTTCTAGGAAGTGTATGTTCAGTATTACCCCACATTTGGGTTATTCCACCCACAGCTTTGAAACCTAGACCTGATACAGGAAGGGATTTTAACAGAGACCAGGGGCAATCTCATTCCTTACCTGTTCTGGATGGAGTTGGCAGCAGCATGCATGGCGGCAGCGGCCGCTTCTTGTGCTTTGCGATTCATGCCACCTGGTGGGGGGCACATGCCTGTCCCCACCTGAGGTGGCATATTCGCCATGTTAGGTCCATAAGGTCTGTTCCCCATGGTTGCATGGCTCATCCTCCCTGGAGGAAGCCCAGTGTATGGTGGCACACCAGTCTGCCCATGCATCTGGCTCCCTGCTCCCATGGGGTTCATGCTTCCTCCCATTCCTGGACTGGGGTAGTTGGCATTGGACATAGCATTGTAGTTTGGCTGCCTGGGATAACCTCCTAAGGAGATAAAAAGAGGGGAAGACATCATTCAACTAGTTAGTTTATGAATCACCATAAAAATCTTCTATCAGCAAATATTTAAAGATCACTAACAGAGATGAGGGGGAGTGTTAACACCTCAACAAAAAGTCAAAGTACTTGGATATAAGCCACATAAAATGTGTTTTGACATAGCCAAGTAACAACATCGATTCAAAAGCTACCTGAAACTCTCCCAGACCTCAACCGAGCAGAGTGAGCTAAATGGTCCAGGACAGGATGTAAAAAACTCACTTAACCCTTTCCAAAACACAAAACACACAGTTTTCTTCCTCTCCAAAGAGAACTGGCCCTTCTTCTCTATTACACTGGATGCACGGCCTACACCTTTTTAAACAAGGAGGAAGGATCCTACATTTAGAAGTACAACTAGCCCTGAAAGCAACGTATTTCATCGATCTCAACACGAACAAAGCACAGTTCCTTCCAGCTCATAAGGAGCCCACTGTTTTGTATTACCCACACATTAAGAGGGGACAAAGAAAAAGTTTTTCAAAGACAAGATGCTACAGTAGAGAGAGGCCTTTTCTATTTGCTGAGCTCAGTTCCCACCTTGAGGAGCTGACTGTGCCTCACCTTGAGGTGCGTACTGCCCGCCCTGGGGTCCGTAGCTTCCCATGGAGTTCTGCTGGTATGGCCCCATTCCAGCATGCATCTGTCCTCCAGAAGACTGACGGGGAGATAAGGCTGAGCCGGGCTGGGGTGAGCTGTACTGGGGCATCTGAGGATTCCTCTGCATGTAACCTGGTCACCCAGTGAGTGGAGCAGACAATTAGTAGTGCAAAGTATCCAGAGGTGCCACTGGACACACACATTCTTAGGTAACAGAAACCCCTGGGACCCACTAACAAAATCCTTTCAGCAACAGCCTAGACAGATTTTACAGTGGTTGCTATTAAGGAGCCAGCGTTATCTGCTAAGATAACGGATCCAATTTCCTGTTTTAACCAGAAAAAAAAAAAAAACACAACAACTTAGTGTCACAGTACGAGACAGTACGACTCTGCAAATCCTAGGGGCTGCTTCTTGTTGGTTTTGTTTGCTTGTTTGTTTTCTCAGGGTGACAACTATATACCTTCATCCATGAGAGCTGAAATTTTACACACATTTTCACCCACATTAGCCTTATTCTCTTTGGAGGAAAAGGCACACAATATTGTTGCAAGCACCCCTCGTTTTGAAGCTTAAGGTCATGGACCTTGGACAAGCAATGTTCACAGAAAAGTGTGTCAAAAGCCACAGAAAACATCTTACAAGCCAAACTACTAGCTTGGATGGAATATTAAGAGGCCAAACAACCAGTAACAGTTGAATTTACTGCAAGGTGCCTAAACACTTGCAGCTTATCAACTTCAGGCAGCGTCTAAATGCTATCTCACCATAGAATCCATGTCATCAGGCCAGATGATTTTTAGTTACATGTCTAGCTTTACAATTACATCTTTTAACTCATGTCACACACCTCGATCTTGCGCTATGCTTGACTGGTTCATGGAAGGATGCATGATACTGTCTGACTGGCCACTGGGCGGTCGGGGTGGCATCTGATTGCCTACACCGCAAAAAGGAGAGTGGTTAATTACAAAAATTGCATACCACAAAACCCAGGATGCAAGACTATTAAATACCAGAACTACAAACAACTTCGGAAGAAGAGTATGTTAGCCACAGCGAAGAAAAACAAGAGCATGATCAGTCACATTAACCCAGCAAAGTGACACTGCTGGTTTACCAGCCATCCCACCCATCTTACTGCATCCTTTAAAAGTTACAGACATTTTAAAGCAAACAAATGAGATCACAGGACCTCAATAACCACATAGTACTGACACTGGCCAATTCCTCCCCGCTGGCCATTTTATTTCACTCTCCAACTGCATGAGGCAGCCCCTCCAAAAGATCAACATGTGCTGAGTAGTGTTACCTGGTACTGCAGCAGGTGAAAGTGGACCAGAGCGGGACTGAGCAACACTAGCTGGAGATCCAACTGGGGATGGGGAGGGTCCTCTGATGCCTGGCAGGTGAGGAGAGGTATGTGGAGAGAAAGGAGACTGAGCTGGGTTACTCTGCTCTCCTTGACTGCTGGAAATCCCTGATGTGCTTACTCCAGGACTCAGGGCTCCTTCTGTACCCATGGGTAGATCATCTATTGAACCAGACAGGTCCTGCAATACACAGAGAAACAGATCAGGCAAAAATAAAGAGACGTGGGACTGTTCTCTCACATACCACTACAAAAGAGTGCATTTCTCCCTTAGGCATGCTACAAATAGAAATCAATGAACTCTGTTCACGTTATTGTCAGTAATGAAGGCTGCTGCAGATTGAGGTAACTGCCAAATGTGTCTTATCCTGCTGCCTGTCTCTGAACCCAAGAGTTCCCTAGCTGGTTTGCTGAGTGCTTGCTGATGGTCCAAACAACTAGCTAATTCTCCTACTTGCTTCTTTTAATTCAGTTTAGAGGTAAGAAATTAAAGAATGCATCAACAATATACGTAAAACTGCAAACAGAGGAGACAGCCCATGTGATCGCGGCTCAGCCTCTGAAAGACAGAAACTCCTGCCTCGCCATAATTAATTCATAAACCTCATACGAGCTGGGAAACTACTCACTTGAGATGGATAAAAACAAACTAAACAGAGATTTAAAACAAAACCATAAAATACTCTTCAGGGTTCCCACTTCCCTTTCTTCAAAGATAGCAAAAATAAGCAGTTACAGTATCAGCCTGTAAAGTTCAGCTTTTCTCAAAGACAAGGCTAGTAAATACCCCTCCTACTGCAAGTATCCACCCAGAAGAAGAGAAGCACGAAAAGCCTAAGAAAGCGGTAACCTCCAATTGCCGCAGTAGCGACTACAAAGCGGCAGCACCAAAAATTAGCTGGCAAGTCTGAAAAATGGGGATACTTCCCATGGGGACACATTCCCTATGACGCATAGATCCAACATGCACAATTGTGCTAGCTGTTTGATAGTAAGGTGCATCAGCTATTCAGGCTTGGCCTGGAGTAAATGAGTAAGTAACAGTCCAAGACAGAGTAAGTGGTGACGCATCTGAACAGTAAGCTGGGAAGTTATAACTATTGCAGTGATTAGACAAAATCTCTACCAGAGATTCAAAGGATCACAGCAGGTAAAGAAGTGGCAGACCAAAGCTTACAAAGGATAGGTGAAGTTCTGGTAAGTCTTTCAGAGCAATCCACCCTGGATCTGAAGTGTTCTGGACTGAGCCCTGAAGGCATTTCAGATCAACTCCCTCTTCACAGAATTCAGCTGACCAGCATGAACAGAGCCAACCTCATTTAAAACACCATGCAGAAAGGCCGAGCCAACTGATAAATAACTTGGACACCCTAGTCTCATTTACACTGACTGGCTGACACTTGTTTAGCAGCAGTTCGGATAACATTTTCCCAGCTCTGTGCAATGTGGAAGGACCTCAGACACAAGATACTGCAAACTTATCAGCCTTCAGAAGCAAGCAAGGGCTCTATCACTCTGCAACACCTGTCCGCCAGGTGATGTGTGAAAAGGTTCTGACAGCATGTCACCATCATCTAAGCTGGAGAACAGTACGTCACCACATCCTAGGAAGCGGAAAGCTGGAGTTACGGAAGAATAAAAAATGACCCGGGAGATATCCAGCCACCTCATCACACTTGTTGGATGAACAGTGACATTCAGAAGGACAAAGGGCAGAGTTGGGCATCAGCTGCACCACATTCAGTTGCCGGCTGCAGTAGGGCAATCTTGTCCATTTTAACAGTGGAATTTGATCAAAACGCTTCTAATAAATGCTGGCAAATGCTACACTTGAGCTGAAAACACCAGTCACTTGGTGGGACGACTTAGGGCATAGCATGTCCTTCCTCCCCTTCCATTACTGCTTCTGTTTGAGAGATCATTTCCTGCACAACAGTCTCAGAGGTATATTTGCTTACTGCGAAGAAGGAAAAAAAAAAAAAGAAAAAGAAACCCCCCTTTGTTTTATTTCAATGAAAGCTAAAAAACTGCAGAAAAAGTCTAAAAATAGTGTCTAAGAGCTCTTGTAATTTTCACTGCCTTCCTATTGTAACATCAAAAGCATTACTGCTTCATGCAGCTACTTGTTTTTTGGCCCCGGACAACTCTGACAAACCCCACATTCCTACTGTGGAAACCATCTGAAGTGGGAGTAAAGAGACAGTATTTCCAACATTTTGCATTAAAAAGCATCAAACACCACAAACAATCAAGAGCAAAACACTCCTCTCCCTGAGACTCACTGCATCTAACTTCAGCCACTGGTATAAGATACACGTGTAGATCGTAGAATCATAGAATGGCTTGGGTTGGAAGGGACCTTGCAGATCATGTAGTCCAAGCCCTCTGCCGTGGGCCACCCACTAGATCAGGCTGCCCAGGGCCTCATCCAACCTGGCCTTGAACACCTCCAGGGATGGGGC
>JAVKLA010000021.1:4465883-4517050 GCA_034782735.1 Sagittarius serpentarius | reverse complement strand
TGGGCAGGAGAAGCTGAAAAGTCCTTGACTGAGTCTAAACACGACTGAGCAGCAACTGAAACCATCAGGGTGTTATCGACATTCTTCTCACCCTAAACCCAAAACACAGCCCTGTACCAGCTACTAGGAAGGTGATTAACTCTATCCCAGCTGAAACCAGGACATCTTGTTAACTCCCTACACTTTTTTAAAATCACAAGGCCCCTCAGCCTACCTTCCTATCAGGTTCAACCAGACGCATATAAATTATATTTCCTCCTTCTAACACTGCGGCAGGTGCATTTGCAGCTAAGTCCTCTGCTGTTTAGTAGCATTTTATGCTTCCAAAGCTGTGAGCTTGACTGATGGGGAAGTCAACGCTCCAACAGCAGTACCAGAGATTCACTGTTTAAGCCTAGAGACGTGGGCTCTGTTTGATGAGGTCCCAGAAGAATAAGTATATGGGAAGTAATTTAATGTAATGCTACTCAGCAATCCTTCAGAGATGAAGAGGGAGTAGGGAGAAAAACAGATGACAGCCATTAGCATTTGCTGGTCATTTATTTCAGTGAGGATATATAAATATATATGCATTTGTATATAAATTAGAACTTTGGGCACTTACAGTGATTGAAGATACTCCTTTCTACCTTCTAGAACCTGTTTTTCAATAAGTTCCTGTTCTTCTCTGGGGGGATTATGAAGCTGTCATTCTTGTCATTGAGGACTTAGGGTTAAAACCCCCCAACTTTCTAAACCGTCGCTGAGTTGTTATAATACATGATAAACAGCTAATCACTCTAAAAGGGCTGGGTGGAAAATGTTTTCTTTGTTCATGGGTGAGTCCTGAGAATTTAGAAATTTTCTCATTGCACACCATATATTTTCAAAACCAGCTGGTGACAAACCAAAGTGCAAGAGTGTAAAGAGACTGAGTCTTCACTTCTACACTGAAAGGTCAATGTTTAAAAGTGGAATTAACAGTGGAAAGGTATTTTCTTTTTTTCCTACAAGCCCCCTTTATAGCCTCCTCTAAACAGCTGTTTTTAAGGGTGCACAGAAAAACACTGCTTGTTAAGTTGTAGGCTGGAGATTATGTGTTCTCTTGCAATACTAAATGGAGTTACTAGCAGAAAGGCTAAACATTCAGCGGAAGATAAACATGCCTAAATTTGGATGTTTACACATGAGCATGCCAAAGTGCCTAGCAAAGTCAAGGGATACCTAAGCAATACACTTAACTGAGTTTAGGGCACTATTCGGCCATTAGACACTCAGTTCAGTTGCCCATGCATAGCAAGCTAGTGTCTGAATACAGAAATCTGAGGCGCCTAAGGTATCCCGCCAACCCTCCAGCTGCTGCCACAGAAGAGCATGTCTCCCGCCAGTTTTGTGTTACGTCTGACAGACTTGCGTAGATGTCCTGGATACTGTAGGGCATAGCTCTAGACACACATTTGTGGGCCATGGCATTGAACCAAAGATGTTTGCTTCAGAGTAAGGTGAATTATGCTGTCATCTCCATTGAGTTCATTGGTTAGGGATGGGATTCAGTTGATATTTATATTGTCATTTGAAACTCTCTAGGGAATCTAAGACATCTGCACAAAAATCCGAGATATCTGGCTGGAAGCTACAAGACTTACAGAGGTCACGCACCCTTCTGAGCAGCAACTGTTGACCAGGTGGGACACCTGCAATATATAAAAAGACTGAATCTTTTCCTAGATGTCTTGCTTGTAATAGGAGCATAGATACCAAATTTACATGTGACACAAGAATTTAGGTATCTTAATGTTGATCTGACTTCCTCTGAAAGTAAGACAGGAAAGTACGGGGTTATGTGCATTACGGTAGTGTCTATGGTCTCCGTCTACTGAAGTATGTGGCATTATCATGGCTTCATGCTCATCCTCCCACGACTGATTGATCAGGTTGTGGCTATTCAGGCTCTGTATCATATAAGTGCTGAAGCTCTTCTGTAGCTCTGATATCTGTGTCATACTAGCAGCAGTTAAAGTGATAATAGAAATTATAAATCTAAAAGGGATTGGCGCTGTAGATATTCTGGAACATGCTGGTGCTGGAATGAGAATCAGAACTCAAACCCGAGAAGTGAAGAACGTTAGAGAAAGGTCAAATGTAAAACTACAGAACAACCTGAAAATTGTTGATACATATAACAGGTCGTGTAGCAACGAAAGAGGTGACATGTAATAATTATAAGGAAGCTAGAATTTTAAATGGAAGTGCCATACCTTTGACTGCTGTACATTAGCATGAGTGTTATGCACCATTTTTCAAGATAAGGTCAGGCCAACTGTCCAGCAAAATATAATTATTCATGCAATTTAGGAATTTGGGGGGGTTAAATTTGTGAAATTGCTAATGCATAGAAACTCCTACCTACAAGCTGTGCATCCATTTTTAATCCAGATAATACACAAATTCAGATACAGAACTCCACATTTCACTAAGGCGTGAATGTTATGATGGACTAATGGTATTTTTTACACATCCACATCTTTAAATTTATCCCAAAGCCACTTATTTCAAACTTTGCACTCTCACCACACCCCTAGTCTCATAATTTTTTTGTATCTTACATGTTAAATGTAAGCTATATTTAAGTTTCAGCATGTAGCTCATCTGAATGATTTTTTCTCAGTTTTTCATGATTAGGCTTCACTTGCCTGTTGTCTGCCTGCTCATCCATCATTCATGTCTCTTTAGCCTTTTTTCCCAGTCTGATGTCACCCTTCTACCACTGGAATGATCATCTGTCTCTGATATGTCCCTCAAGCCCATTTTCTCCAAGAATCCTCTCAGCCATTTTCTCCTTAATAATGATCAACCTGTTCTATCATCTGCACAATTTTTCCTTATATATCATCTTTGTTATGCCTTTCAGACACTTTAACCTATGTGTGTCATGGAACATCTTGTTACATCTCTGTATTAGGCCTCAGACATTAAAAAAAAAAAAAGAAAATTGGAGATTGTTATTTAATGTGTCAGTAATTCCAGTAGTTCTAATCAAAGCATTTGTTTTAAGAAGAAAAAGAAGTTGTTCAGAGTATATATAGTTGTGAAAGTCTCGTTCAAAAATATGTTTTTTCCAAATGAAAATATATGCTCCTGTTTTACCTAACTTCAGAGAAGGATTTTTTTTGTCTCTTGTGCAATGGTGGAATATCACAAATGCCTAAGGTGGATCAAAGAAATGCTTTCCTTATTTTACAGGTGTTAACAATTCCATTTACTCCTGCAAGTTAACACAAACCCATCCTTCTAAAGCTTAAGACAAAAGAACAGTTCTCAAAACACCTTCCAAAGCAATTAAATACTATATTCAAAGGTACCTGCAAAGAACTCTAAGCAAACAATTCTTTTCTTATACCCTGTATCACATTTTTCAAATCCAAGTTGACCTTAAATTGCAATGTAGTATTACAATGGCAAACAGAGCTATTACACTATTTATGATACTTACCCAGACAGAACACATGATCTTGAGAGCCTGAGAGATTTAAAAAATTCTTTGCCAAGTCACTGCTGGCATAAAAACGTATCCTAGAAAAAAAAAAAGAAAGAAAAAAAGAAAAAAAAAAGACTGCTATTTATGATGATAATGAGCAGAGGTTTTGACAATGGTGTCAAATGTTTCACATCTAAAATAAAATAAAAGTTTCATTACTTCCTCTTTTAAAACAAATCGAATTGTACAGTACTGTTGTTATGCAAATTAGCTCTATTAAAAGCACCATTTGCAAGCTTCAGGTGTTTGCAACTCCAACACAAAATCTTAATATGTTAAAGAAGCGAAAAATATTTGTATTACGTGCCTTTATGTCTTAGAAGTTCACAGTGTGGTAAAGGCAAAAAAAGTGTTCAAAGGCATTGTAATTTGAAACAATATAACTTTTTTTCGGTTTTAAGAACATTAAGATCAGGATATGAAGAAAATAAATTGCAAAACACAAATAATTTATAGTGGTTGTGCAAATTTGGTTCCTTGGCATTCAGTTCTGTGTATGAGATAACACACATATTATGACTGAAGAAATATCCCAGGACAATTATGGAATATTTAGGGTTTAGGAACATTGTTTGCATCTCTCCACAGCTAATACAAGCTTAATTGTAAGACATCTGCTTCAAATCAAAAGGCAAAATTCTTAAATATAGATTTCATATATATAAATGTAGAATATATAAATATATATATAAAAGGCAATGAAGGAGTTTTGATATCATTTGAAAGTAAGATTTGGTCCGTATAAATATGGTAAAGTAGTAATTATTTTAATCAAGTTCCAGAGATGATCTGAGCATTGTGTCAGAGGCCAGAACATCATAGCTTTTAAAATTTCTACATAAAATGAGCCATGCAGAGACTACTCATCCCAACACCCCAGTCCTCTATCCAAGATTTTTCTCTAAAAGGAGTCTGACTTTTTAAATGCATAAAGAGTACAGATAAAGTTTCATCAGTATGATCCAGAACCTGTGTACGGCTCTTGGCCTGTAAGCTACTCTTAGTTACCCTGGATTCCAAGAACTATTTATTATGAAAAATTTTATAAGGCAATAAATGGCTTTTACAGATGACTACCTCAGAGCAAAGCAGATAATCACAAAAAAGGTTCATACCAAGTACATCTAAAAACCATGAACATCGTAATAAGACATCAAAAAAGAAAGTTCAATGAACACAAAAATCTGCCACGATTGTTTCCCTGTCTTTGAAAGTAGTGTTTGAAGGTTCAAAAAGCAAATCAGCATTCAACAGAATGGCCTGTGCAGAAACCGCTTCGTATGGCAAATCAGAGAGAGAGTCAGTAAGGGTGCTGGCAAGAGTGGAAACAGGACAAAGACTCAGTTCTGATCAAAATACATCCTGTTTGGTAGAAAATGGGCCTTGTTTTCATGGCTGGGGTGTGAAATAAACTGTAATACTGCAGTTACAAAAAACTCAAGGATTTGTAGGTTTTCTTCATGAGGAGAAAACTGCATTTGTATGTCACAGTTGATAAACATCCACCTTGAGTTTAACAGTGTAGTCTTCCAGAAAAAAGCCAGTGCAAAATAATGAGTCTGCATACCAGCAACAGTGCTCCATGTATTACCCAGATCTTTTCATCAATTATTTAATATTTTCCAAAAACTTCAAAAAATAAGCCACCAAAGATTAAAAGTTAGAAGCTGTCCCACCACAACAAGAGATTTAAAAAAGCCCAGAGAAGTGAGTTGCCATTTAATTCTTGAATGAGAAGGGTTTTCATTTTTTTGCAAATAAAAGGCTTTAAAAAAAAGCAACAGGGAATTCCAACCTTCCCTAAAAAAGTTTCTGATGCATTCCCAGAACTCCAGTTATTATTAACATTTTGATAGTAAGTCCGTAAAGGGAAATACTGGAAAGATTAATTATGACACTGAATTGGTACCTGGTTACATGCCATCACTTCTTCTGTCACTTCAAAGAAGTGAAAAACAGCGATTTTCTTTCTCATACTTCAAGAAAAAGAAAGACCTTAAGGCATTCTGGCAAAAATAAAAATATTTTACCACTGTGTGTAATGCAACTTCTTTATGGGATGATGTTATCTTTCATGGAATCACATATAAAGAGAGAAGAAAATTACCGTTAGAGGTCTGAGTAGCAGATGAATTGTGTTAAGCTGGATAAGATTTAGCAATAATGTTTATATAAAGCAAATGCACTGTTTACTTTTGATTGAGAACTCAACTAGCAGCATTTATCCTCTGATAAAGAATGTAATCCGCAGAGCTGTTACTAAACAATCATAGGATCATATATTTTGGTCTGTAACTATGAAGACAGATTGCATGAAAAGCATCTTATTGCCATTGTTTCTTTACTGCATTACTTTCTTCCCCGAGGTCATAGCAACTTCTTCCTCCATCTGCTACTGTTTATATTGGATTCATACTATTGAATGTCCAATTTGAAAACAAAAGCATTGCAAATAAGTACTAATTCTAATTGAATAACTGAAATTCAGTCTTCCTTCCTTCTATAGGATTGTGTAGAAAGAACATACAAGAGAATATTTTCCAGTAGAATATCCTCAAGTAAGATTTCTCTTTCAATATTATTCATGGTTCTACATTATCCAACAAACTTCCCGTGAATAAAGATTATTTTCTACACTCGCATAGCTTTGATCAGCTCAGAAGTTATAAGAAAACTTACTGTACATTTTTATTCTCAGTGATGTTATTTTTTATATACCTTTTTGCTTTCATCCATTTTTGGAAGCTGCTAGTCTTCAGCGGAAAATCTGACACTCAAATAGACAAACTGTTGTCCTTCAGTAATATTTAAGAAACGTTACAATGCAACAAACACCTACTGTGGAGCAGCAAGATTATTTTGAACTGTTCTTGAAACTCAGCAGTTCCAAATGCACACACTGAGCAAATTCTAAATAAGGTTGACAGAGTGGAGAAAGGTCTGCAAAGATTATCGGTCTGACGACCTTGTTTACAGTTTGCTTTCATCCCAAAATGTCTGTGATACATGGAGTTAGTAATACTATATTTTGCCCTTATGCAGCATTTTTCATCTGAGGTGTCAAAGAAGTTTACCAACATACAATTCATCTCTGTAACATTGCTTCAGTAAACCTTGTTCCACCCAATTACTTAAGGTGAACTGAGGCACATAAGAATATCTGCTTTGCAGACACAAAGAATAGAAAACAACGCATGAAGGAGATCTAGAATGCATTCCTGCCTTTAAATTCACTATCAACTACATCTGAACTATTCCTAAGAGGTATTTATCTCTTCCATTTTATTATGTATGTATATGTCTCCTGCAGGATACTCTACAACATCCCTGGGCAAGCTAATTTGCTGATTAACTATAGTTTTGATTAGGAGGTTTCATTTAAATGGCGAAATCAAATACCTCTTGGAGTGACTGATTCCAATGGCAATTTCTGTCTTCTTTGAACATGGAAAATAATTAATTCCTCCTATTTTAACAGCTCTTTTGTTTATTTAAAGCCTACTAGGTCTTATTTTGGTCTTCTGTTGCCTAAGCTTCCATTGATCATGCTTTTTGTTTTCCTAAAGACATTCTCAAATTGTGGGCCTTCAGCCTTGTTCAGACAGTCAGTCCCATCTTGATATAGTATATATTTCACAATAATATTTGTATATGTTTATATCAGCTGAATATTTGTTTATTCACAACAGCATGATATTGCTAATGCTGCAAATTACTATAACCACCATGTTGTTTTCTATGAGAAAGAGCCTGGCAACATCTCAGTAATAACTACTCTGAGTAGTTACCCAGTTTTATACCCTTTTAGAAGTTTCATCTAAAATATGCTTCTGTAAATTTCATATCTTACAGCATGTATGAGAAACACTGTCAGAATCCTAATAAATTCAAAATACATAGTACATGTTTCTTATTTTCCTGAAAACCCTGTTGTGTTTTTTGTAGGAGGAAATTGTTTGACATTGGTTTACATTACTCAGGTTCTTGTTATCTGTCCTTTATATCTTTTCTAAAATAGCCACTAGGTTTATCCTTCTGTATTCCTTTTTTTCTCTTTGAATTCCCCCCGATAACAGTAATTATTTTATTTAGTTCTCTTAGTACCCAAGGGTGAATTAATCGTGTTAAGATGATTTCAGGTCTTTAAGCTTACCAGAGCACTTCCTTATTTTTTGGTATGCATAGTTCAGCCCCCCCAACTGTTTTAGCTATCTGATCACAGTTGAAAGTAGTCTCAAGAAAAGTAAAAACTGATTCAACATTTCAGCTGTTCAGCATAATCTTCAATAGCTTTGCTTCTTCACTGTGTAATGAACTATCTCTCTCTTTTGTTGTTGTTTTTTTTCTTCTAATACACTAAGAATACCATTTTGGTTCTCTTGTGATGTCCTTGGCTTGAGGTATCTCATTTTGTGCCTCAGCTTTCCTGATTTTGCTAATATTTTGCTACTGTTCAATTAGCAATTCTTAGCTTTGCATTACTTTTATTTAGCAATTCTATTCCTTTAGTAATTTAGCTTACTATCTAATTTGTGTACCTTTTTTTTTTTAGTTTAAGGTCATCCAAGATCCTACATTGTACTCCATTTAATCTCATTACATTTCCTATCATTCTTCACAGCAATTCTCTTTGTGTCCCCAATATTGTTTTGTTAAGGAATCACCAGTTCTCTAAAACATCTCATTCCTTAGACTTCCTTCCTATGAGACCTTGCTTCCCAGAGCTCCTTTGAGTCTACAGAAGTCTGTTGTCCATTGTCATTAGTTTGCTTTTGCTTTCTTTCTTTTATAAGGAATGGCAATTCTTCTATTTCAAAATTATTCTCATCAGGGTTACTCCTACTTTAAAATTTCCAGAATTTCTCCCTAGTGATTTCAGTTAGGCCTATAAAAACCTTATTTTTAGCCTCCATTTCTCCTTTCAGTATATAAAAAACATCATTCATGCATTTTGAACCCCAGAGTTTGGTTATATCTACACAGACAGAAATAGTCCCAGAAAAGTCTAAGATGCATTTGTTCAGCTGAATAGATCTTCAGACTCCGCTCAGCATGACTCGTTTGTGTAAATGGAAGAACTGATGCTTCCCTTTAAGATATCCTCATGTAATCTACCAGGTCTTTAGTTAGCTGTCCTGTTATTTCTGCCATTTCTGGACAGGTGTCTTGGGCACCCTTGGGCACTACTGCAAATGGCAAGAGATGCCTATACTCTATAAGGGACTGAATCAATGTATCGCTACATCGACTAGATCTCCAATAACAACTGTGGAATTGCAGGCACCTAGCTCATATAATAATGTGCTGATAACTACATTATAAATGCCTAAGTGTATAAGCCTCATCCATGGCTGCCCAATCCACAGTTCAGCTGCAGAAACATAAGTAATCAATCTCGTATTATTTCTGGTGCCCTTGCCTGCTGACCTTCAGCTGCTGCCTCCGAAGGGCAGGGGAGTTCCTATGGCATGTCTACCATTTTGATGCTGCTATCTCAGATATAGCAGGGTGCCTTCAATGGCACTAGATACAGATAGTTTGGGAAATTAATTCATTCCTAAAATTAAGTCAGATAAATCTGTCCATTAGTCTTCATCACATCAGCTAAGTTCTAATATTGATTATGTATTAAGGATTCTACTTCTTCCTACACCTGTTCCTCATTCTTTTGTATTGGTAAATAAAGAGCTCAGACTGGCAGCAAATTTACTGACTATCCCTTCTCCTCCTCACCTGCATAATACCACTGTTCCTCTTGGCTACTATATCTTTGTCCAGATTTCTGTTGGGTTTATTCTGGTATTTCCTTATCTGATATAAATTGTTGTTATCACCTCATTGGGTTCATCTGTATTTTTGAATGGTGCAGTACAAAGAGGGAATGACAAGTGTTAAATTGTTGTTAGATAATGTTAGATCCATTGTGGTTCTAACATCATGTGTAATAATTGCATATTTACTAGCAGCAAAATCTACAACGGTTGCCACTTGTCTGTAAAATGCAAAGGGATGACTGTATAGAAGGCTAATGAAAAACAGATTTCCATGTAGCCTCACAGATCGCCTTGCCATTACTACCAGTATCAGATCATCTTTCATTGCTGATGTTGCTGTAGACCTCTAAATTAGCTATCTACATAGTACTCCGAAATTTCCTGTATACTGATGAAGCGCTCGTATTTCCCAGTGCTTCTCAGACTGGCTTCTTGCTCTGGTTGTGCTCCAGCCGTTCAGAGAATCTATCACCAAGGACTAGGTATGCCAGATTTTTTAGCCCACTCTTCCAGGGACTTGCTGGCATGAAGGTCCTTATAAATGCAGACAGAAGCCAGGCTAAGGCAGCAACCCTCACAAATGTAGCTAGAAGACTAGATAGGAGACAAGGTCCTGATGTTACCACACACATTTAAACCTCCTGCTATGAATTCTGTTTGCAGTTCCTCTCCTCTGGTTTCTGCTAATTCATTCTCTGTTGGGTTTAGACCTTTCTGTCTAGATCAGATCTCTTCTGTCATGGAGGACAATGCCTTCTGCAGAAAGCATTTCAGTGCAGCACAAGCAGACTCAAACTTGATAGCAATGTCCCATCTTAGGGACTGGGAACAGTCTAGGTGTAGGACCAGAGAGGATCATAGATTAATTTACCATGAGAAGCAGAGCAGAAGTTGTAGCTGCATCAGAGTAGGCATAGTTGAAGAGAGAACAAGTGCCTTTTTCAGTTTTGGTGGCATATTCAAAAACAGAAATGCTCCTCCTTAGATGTTAGCAATTAATTAAACCATAATGCATTTTAGGCAAGAGATACACAAGGGATATAAATTTTTCTCCAATCTAATTTAATCAGTTTATCAAAAAGCTGCAGTTTTATTTTCCAATAAGGGAAGACTGTTCTTCCCTGTTGATTAACTTTTCTTTGTGGCAGATAGTTTATTGCTTCTGTTGAAAAAAATGCCGTACTTGAGTGTTAATATAACCTTCACCATGTTCTTTCACTTTCAAGTAGTCAAGTGGTTTCTGTTCCATTTTATTTTCAGACAAAAAATTAAATTTCCAGTTTCCCATCCTCTTTATACTTCAGGTTACTATCTATCAATAGATGACATAATATACAAGTCTGTACTTAAAATAACTTTCTCATAATGAGAGCAGAAAAGGTGTGCAAATGTAAATATTATGAGTTCAATTCCCTTCCACAATTGTGTTGAGAAATTTTAATCTGATTGAGGGGAAAAATAGACCTATAAAGTTTGAAAAAGTGAAGTAGTGTTCCCTACATAACTGCTAATATTCATAAATGTATCAGGAACGTAGGAATCCAGATTAGAATTTTTGCCAGTAACTACTTCCGTCCTGACTTGCACATGAAAAATACCTCAGAGAACAAAGTGAAAATAGCATTTTTTTTCTTAAACAACTCTACTGCAAACACAAATAGTACAAATTAACTCAAATTCTTCTCTCACTTCTATTTAACCAGTCTTCCTGAATCTCATTGTTAATCATGGCTTTTCGAACATCAGCAGAAAATAGGGAACGTGAGGGTGAAAAAAAATGATAGTAAGTGATGTAGCATTTGTGAAGAGATAAGGCCAGACTTTTAAAAAACTATTGTATGTGGCCATTTCTCTATACTTAGCAAGCGACTATGAGTCATACTTGGGTCATAAAGCTGTTCTCCATATGTCTTCATCTTCAGTGACACCTCCCATCTGTCATGACAAGTGGAAGTCTGACAGCAGTCAGGATACTGGTTTTATGCTTCCAAATTAACACTGTGTGGAAAAAGAAAGAAACAAACACAAGCAAAATGGTGAAGTTTACTTTGCAATTGAGCCAGACCTTTGACTTTAATGACAGTCAAAATCCAAGGGTTATGTCCAGAGTAATTCTATGTTTACCACTAAAGAAACATAGTGTTGATGTAAACAAGTCCATACTCCTTGACTTCAGAGCCAGCAATTAATATTGGTTCTTTTTATTTTACACAACAGACATAACTGAAGGAATGTTTCATGGCTGTAGATCTGGGTGTGCACTCCATTTGTATTCTGTCTCCATATCTGATTAAAACATACAACAAGCTCTCTTATGCACCATCCGTTCTATACTGGTCAACACCATGGTGGACAATATTGGAACATTTTAAAGTACAAACAACTTATTTTGCTCTGGTTTTGACAGTTGTTCTGTTTGTCCATAATATATTAGTTCTTATTTGTAGGTTCTTCAAGTTCTGTTCCAATTTTTGCACACCACTTGTTTTCCTTCGGTTGACATAATGGATTTTTTTTCTGATTTTGAATACAGGATTTTTTCTTTCAGCAGCGGAGAGCCACAGCTGTCTGAATATCTTACAAAACAAAACAAAAAAACAAAAGAACTTTTGGTTATCCTCAGTCTTCAATTTACTAAAAGTGACTCCTTTCTTTTTTTTGCCTGTCTCAGAAGGAAAGGACAATTGATTTGGCGTGAGCTTACTTGTCTCTCCATTTCCGGCTGGCGCGCTGTCAAAGGATCTTAATTCATTAAGTCTACACTCATTAGCATAATTGCTTTTGTATTTTTTTAAAAAAGTTGGATCTATTAATCAACTTTGATCACAAGCCTATTTTTTACACTCAAACTTCAGTAGTTCTATATGTCGGATCTCCTGATGTTGTAAGATCAACACTGTGCCAGCACTGGATGTCACTGACCCACACATTACTTCACCATGGATATGTAATTGTTGCAGCCCACAAAACAAGAGACAATTTTCAATTTTATATGATCATTAGAACTGTTTTAAGATTACCTTTAGCAATTTCACATTCATCATTGCTTCAGCAAGTTAGGAATGTTTTAAAATTCCACTAGTTGTCCTGAAGATTTTACTCAGGATTTCCTACTCAGTCCCTTCCTGATGTGTGCCTTACAGAATGGTCTGGGTTGGAAAGGACCTTCAAAGATCATCTAGTCCAACCCCCATGCTGTGAGCAAAGCATCTTTCACTAGATCAGATTGCTCAAAGCCCCATCCAGCCTGACTTTGAACATTTCCAATGGGGCCTCCACAACTTCTCTGGGCAACTCGTTCCAGTGTCTCACCACCCTAATTGTAAAAAAAAATTTTCCTTATGTCCAGATTAAATCTACTCTCAGTTTAAAACCGTTGCCCCTTGTCCTGTCACTACAGGCCTCAGCATCTCTCTGTCTTTCTTGTAAGCCTCCTTTATATATTAAAAGTTCACAACAAGGTCTCCCTGGAGCCTTCTCTTCTCCAGGCTGAAAAATCTCAACTCTCAGCCTTTCTTCATAGAAGAGGTGCTCCAGCCCTCTGACCATTTTCATGGCCCTCCTCTGGAACCCACTGTAACAGGTCCGTGTCTTTCTTGTTCTGGGGACCCCAGAGCTGGATGCAGTACTCCAGGTGGGATCTCACCAGAGTGGAGCAGAGGGGCAGAATGACTGCCCTCAACCTGCTGGCCATGCTGCTTTTGATGCAGCCTAAGACACAATTGGCCTTCTGGGCTGCAAGCACACATTGCAGGCTCATGTCCTATATACTAGAAACAGTCAGTGTTTTTGTTGATGAAAAGTTTTATTAAAAGGTTTTCCAGATAGAAAAATGTTCTGTAAAGATTTAGTTTTCATGAACATTTTCTGAATGTCTATAAAAGTACTGAATGTCTATAAAAGTAAACATTACATTTTTACTATATTTATTACTAATTTGTTTTGGGGAAAAAAAGTAGTAAAAACTATTAACTGATATGATAATATCCCATAGCCTTTTCTTTTAGCTGAACCGGTCACTATTCTCCCATATCACAGGAATCAGTAAAAGCAAAGGCTTCTTTTTACCTCAGAACATGAGATTATCAGAGAATGAATCTATGGGAAGTTGTGGTGGTGCAGAGCCCCTGGGCTATGTTGCAATGTCAGGACCAGCCAACATTGCGTTCTTGCTTTGGCTACAAGTGCAGTGAGTTGGGACAACCTGGTACTTTCTCGTCCTGCTTATGGTGCAGTGAGTTAGGACAACTAGCACTCACTAACCGTACCTGAAACTCCTGTTGCCTGGATCATGGCCTGCTCTGGAAGGTGCCAGAATTACTTGACAAGAATCGTGGCCTGAATGGAAATATACTGACCAAAGTCAATCATCTCACGATCCGATAAATAGCCATCCTAAGTGACACCCTTTGTGCTCTCTGGGATCGCAGCAGGCTGTGACCCAGTATCTCCCCCTGAGTTGGGACACCTCTCAGGGTAGATTTCGTGAGGATTTTGAAGACAGTCTGCTGATAGATGCCGACGAAGAAGAAGGGGTCAAAGATCATCTGCTGACAAATGCTGATGAAGGAGAAGAGGGACTAATTCACTACAATTAGGTTTCACAAAGTTTCAAAGATCATTTAGAACCAATAATTTACTACAATTGGCAAAGAGAGAAAAAGCTTGATCATAGGTTAACCTCTATATCTCTGTGTGTGTTTGTGTGTGTGTGATTTAATTTAGGAAGCTTTGTAGTGTTGATTATAGCAAATTTGATTAAAACACTCTGATAATTGGCTGATGATTAAGTATTCTTAAAAATCATATGACCTATCCTTGTGATTTACTGTAATGGGGCTAATAAATCTTAAATTGCTGCTACCTCAAAGTTGTGTAGGATCCATATTTACTCATTACCCAACAAACTGATGTAGTAACTCAATGGGACGTTTTCCTTACCCTTTGTATCCCTTCTGTTAGGCACAAACCATTGACCAAGTCTGGGACTAAGTCTGGATCCAGCTGCACCTAAACTCCCCTCTAGAAGGAGTTTAGAATGCCAGGGGGTCCTCTCTGAACCTCAAGACTCAACGGGAGTGTCTCCCTGACAGTTTTGTCTGACCCTGTCCTCTATGCAGTAAATATCAAGTGAACCTTGCTGTCAAATCTTGTTAAACCACTGTCACATTTATAATCAAACTTTGTTAAATTGCTGGTTTATATCTCTCTTACAAGTGAAGTGCATCAGTCCATCCGTGATGCTCATCCGCCACAGAAGTATACATTTCTTTGCCAAAGTACGAATCCTCCACTTTTATTTTGAAGGTATTAATGCAGAAAGGTCCTTTTCTGGCTTTACCCCACATTTCACTTGGCTTTTGTCCCATTTTTCTTTCTGGAACACGTTGTTAGTGTATTGCATTTCCAGCATGCCACTCAGCAAGGATCTCACATGCACAACATATGACAGATGTCCTTAATGATGCATGATCTTTCCAGACTCATTTCATTAAACTTTTAATAGCAGATGCTTGTAAACCTTTAATTATCCTTATATGACCATCACACACTTACAAGAATGCATATTCAGACACTTAAACATTTCCCAAGGCTCATCTTCTCTTACGATTAGACTTACATATGTCTGTATGTTTCTCCCCCTTGAAATTAGGCTTAAGCAAACAGGTCAACATACGTAGTCTCTGGAAAGCACCAGGAAATATAACTCTAAAGAGCAACTCCAGTTGCTGAAAAATATTTGTTCACAAGTTCTAAGCATGTTTAAAACAGATTACTTAGACTCTGTTAATAAATTCACATCAAGCTTTTTTTTCCTGCGCATAGTTCTTTCTTGCAATCCAAAACTGGCATATATCCCTACTACAAAGTGTGATTTCTGAAGTATCTCATAGGACTCCGTCAGTTATGTCTGGTAGTTACAGCTCAGGTAAGAGATCCTAAGGTTCTTCAAAGTCATTGTCTTAATGCACATGCTAGCAAAGAAAGGCAGCAAAATGTTGTGCATCATCAGAAAGAGATAACAAAAGAGATGGCTTCACTTTACCACCATGAAAAATGCTTGGGCACCGTGTACAGGTTTGGTCTATGCATCTCAAGAGGGATAAAATGGAGTAGAGTGGAGTTATAGAAGGTAAAGAGGAGAGCAGCAAACAAGGGGATGGAAGTACCACTTTACAAGACAGAAAAAATATCTGGTATTCTTAAATTTAGGAAGAAGAAGGCTGAGGGATCAAGACTTAGAAAAATGTGAAGGTGGTGAATGGGAAGAATGAAGAACCATAATTTATCAAAACACACAATAGCAGAACTTACTGCACTTAATGAAACTTGTGAGAGACCAGTTCAGAACAAACACAAGAAAGAATTTTTTCTTCCCAGTGGATAGTGAACTTGCAGAATTTATCACCACAGGAGGCTGTAGAGATATCAGCAGGTTGACTAACAACTAGTCCATGAACAGATGATAAAGGGAGTAGGCAGGGTCATACCTTTTAGAATCTCTGATCCAATAGTTGTAGATGCTGGGGGAGTAAAAAGGAGATGGACCAAGGAAAGTGGCCAGACTCACATGCTCCCCTGAATTAGCATCTCCTTCTGCTACTTTCTAATCCATGGAATGCTTCTCGTGCTCACATGAATAAAAGCACAATACTGCAGTTAAAACTCAGGACATAGCAAAAACCTCTAGCAAACACTGTTGTTCTTTATTTTGTTTTTCTTGAATGACTGCTCAGTGATGAATGAAACAACTGAAAGAAACTAAGGAAAAACACACCAAATGTCCACAAATGTGAAAGATAATTGGAGGAGTTTTAAATGAAGCTTGATCTATAAGCAATGCATGTTAGCTAAAAGGAGAATAGTCAGATGACAGCCTGAAAAAATGAGAGTTATTCAGTTGCTTAAGAGTTGGCATCTAGTGCCATTCTAGATGCACTAGACTATCTCAGATACTTCTACTGGGCTGGCAGATACAGCCCAGTAAATAACTGTGCCATCCTAGAATGACAGCTGAAGAGCATAAGAAATTAATGGCCTACAGATATTTTAAATGGTACAAGAGTCATGTGTTTAGATGCATCAATCAGTTCTCTTTCGTCTTTAATGGAACACTAACAATAAATCTACAGTGCAAAAATTTGGAATATATGACATTCCCTGTAAAGATGAAATATGTGAGTGATGTATTTTTAAACAGAGAGAATGCAAAGAAATATGGAAGCCTTAGTGACCGTAATAGGCAGTAACCATGGTGCTGCTTGTAAAGCCACTCGCTCCAAAATTGTACATGACTACAAATTCCTTCAAAGTGCTTTTTAGTAACACCTTGAAGTCTTCTGGTAATCTGTTTTACTCTCTGCATGGTAATAAGGAATGCTTCCTAGAAAGCTGAGGAATGTTTTGTAGTTGCTATATGTATTTTTATTATGTTTGGTATTATTTTGTCTGTTTGTGGCAAGACATTAAGTCTAGTATAAACTGGCCCAGCATAGAGGAAAAAGGAAAAACAAACACAGGAAACGCAGCAAGAACTATAGCAAAAGTTTCAATGCTAAAAATGCCACCACGCTTTCATTTGGAAAATTTTGAAGTTCAAATGAAAATTTTGAAGTCAAATTTAGCAGAAGAGAAGCACCAACTGTTGACTGAAAAGCAATCCAGTTTGGAAGACTTTAACTATCTGATACATGTTGAAAAAGTACTATCACAGGACTGAAAGTATCAAGGGAGTTCTTGGAACATTGGGGATGACTTTTTTATTGCAAAAAGTACAAGAATCAGCTCACAAATTTTTTAGAGTTAATTCTGCATAATAATTTAAAATTTGAAGGCAGAGAGTAAAGTAAGCAAAAGAGATTAAAAACTGTAGACTTCACGGTTCTGAAGAAAGTAAAGAAAAAGCATTTCTTCAAGAAAATGGACTTAAGCCTGAGAACTTGTTTGTGAAGAAAGTAATCTAAAGGAAAAAGTGTAGAACAAGTGATATTTCTAAAAAGGACAATATTAAAAGCTCTGAGGTAAACTATCCACATACAAATGAAAGGTAAGATTAGGAGGTCAGAAACCAATGTAGCTGAATGAAAAATTCTTTAATAATCTGAAAAGCAAAAGGCAACCATAGAAAACGTGAAAACAGTAACATAACAAAATGCTCTATGAAAGAACAATAAAATCACGTAAGGTGCAAATTCAGAAAACCCAAGTAGTTATAACTAGCTGAGAATATTAACAGCAATAGAATGTCCTCTAAGCACAGTACAAGTTAAAAAGAGATTAAGGGAAATATTGAGGTGTTCCTTTATGAAGTGAGCTACTGAATGAGACAGAAGACTTTTAAATGTTCAAAGCCTTTTCAACTTCAGCTCTAACAAAAAGAATATCATAAGCCAATACTCCAAAAACTACAAGTAAAAGCAAGGGCATAAGAGAAGTGAACACAACAAATGGTAGCAAGACATGTCTAATCCTGGCAATGTGACAATGAATTTTTATTTGCTGCCTCAACAGGAAGAAATCCACCTAACATAATCTCATAATTTCTCAGACAGTCAAAAGACATCCTGTTCATTTAAATTACCTTCTTCCTTTCTCCCCAAGAGTCTATGGAACTTACATTCAGGGGGGTTTGGTGCCCTTAAGTCCTCTTACGTCACATGTCCCTCTCTTTCACTGACAATAGAGACAACCATTGAGAATTACTTCATCATCACTCACTTTGAGCTTCAGTTGCTATCAGAACACTTTTTGAAAAATTGCCAAAGGCTTGGAAAACTGAAGAGAAATTAGAGGTCCCCGGCATTTGGCTAAGGCTATAAGAATCTAATGGACTAAACTTACAGCTGTGGCCACAAGGCTATGAAACACTGCAAGTAAAAATCTTCCTCTGGAAGCAGAAGGATTCAGGAGCAAGAAGAACCTTCTAGTCTTGTGATTATGACACTTCAGAGCATATCGCAGAGCGTGCTTTGATGACTAAAATTAAATGTCTGGGGAACTTTCAGGCTAGGAGTCCTGTGCTGGACTGAGTATTTTTGTAATGGGTACACTTCATGACTGCAAATGTTCTGTAGAAAAAAAAAATATTTTAAAATTAACAAAATTGGAACGATTATCTGAAATCTGTGCCTGGAGGTAGGGTTCAAGGAAGAAAGACAGCAGCAGTGGATGAGCATAAAGTCATGGATTAACTGAAAGTCCAAGGGACCTTACAGACTACACCTGAGTCAGAGATGGCCAGTGTCCTTACATGACCACCCTCCATTACCTTTGAAAAATTATTGAGATCGGAAGCCATTTCTTACAAATAGAACAAAGCAAATGGCATAGTCAAACTTCAAAAGAGGCCAAAAGGTCAATCTGGGCAACTACAGGCCAGCCAGTCCCACTTTCATCCCTGGAAAAATCATGGAGTGAGTATCCTTGAAGCCCAGGAAGCAGAAGGTCACTGGGAGCAGTCAACATGGATTTACCAAAGGTATATTGTGCCTGACCAGCTTGATTGCCTTCTATGATAAAATGATTGGGCATGTAGATGAGGAGAGAGGAGTGCGTGTCCAATACCTTGACTTCAGCGATGTTTTTGACACTCTGTCCCATAACATTCCTGTGGACAAATTAGGATATTACAGTGGATGAGTGAACAATTAGATGAGCAAAAATGTATTTTGTTGGTTAGACCCAGATGGTAATGGGTTGTACTGTACCCAGATGCTTCCAACAAGAGTCGTACCAAAGGAGTCTGTCCTGGGTCCTGTTATGTTTGAAGTCTTCATCAGCAAACTAGAGGAGGCAATGGAGAGCACGCTCATCAGGTTTGCAGATGACATCAAACTGAGGTGATCAGTTGATATGCTTGAGGGCAGGGCTGCCATTCAGATGACCCAGAGAGGCTGGAGGAATGGAGCAGCTTTGTGGAAAAGGCTCTGGGGTGGTGGTGGGAACATCTATCATGGTGTGCCATGGCAGCTCCAGGGCTATGTGAACAGGGGCACAGACCACAGATCAAGGCAAGGGATTGTCTCCCTTGTTAGATCACATCTATTAGAAATGCTAGAGAAGTTATATATTAACAAAGATATGTGTGGATGGAAAAATTCTGTAAAGTCAGGAATCTGATTATCATATTCATAACTGAAAAGTATAGTTGTGGGCACCTGTCACAGTATATCTTTCAAACTAAATATAGATAATTTCACCCCACTTTCTCAAGGATTCAGAAGAGTAATTTGCAACAGAATTTACTTCAAAATTAAGAATAGTATTTGCTGCCCTAAATAATAAAACATGATTCATAAACAGTTACTGAGATAGTATAGAAATATATTTTATTACAGAGCTGTAACAATGAAAGGGTCTTTAAGAGGTCCTGCAGTCTATTCCCCCACTAAGAGGCAGATGAATTAAACTTAAAGCATTCCTGACAGGCATTTGTCTAAGCTGTTCTTGAGCTTCTTCTCTTCCACAGCCTCCTTAAAACATTTACTCTGATGTTGCATTAGAGTGTTTTCCTTTAGGTGAACCTAGGTCTCCTTTGCTTCAATTTAAGACTAGCACTTCTTTTCCTATCTCAAATCCTACAAGGTGATTTTGAGCTCTGAGTGTAACAAACCTTTTAAAAAAGCATCGCACTTCTAGGAAGCAACAGAAAAGACAGATTGGAAAAAAACCTGCACTTCTATTTTCATAAGACTTTAAAAAGTAGAGTTAAGACCTCATATAGAATGTAATGTACAGTTTTGATTACCTACATTAATGAACTTAAATTGAAACAGGTTCAGAAAAATGCCAAAATAATTACAGTAATGGAAAACCAAGCTTATGAAAAGAGGTTAAAGGACTTGACTTGTTTATATGAGAAGTCATTTAATTTTGTTAAGCTAAGTATTAGGGGCTGTGGAAGAAGTGAGAAAGAACTAATTAAATTGAAAGATAATGCTGGTGCAAAGCAAACAGCTATAAATTGATTATGAATATCTTTCCAGACAGAATAAGAAAAAATACATACAATTATGAAGTAAATTTTCAGATAAGCCTATATGCAGGACTGTGGGGACAATTAATTTAATTGCTCTAAGATAGTATTTGATAAAATACTATCTGCATCAAAAGCAGGGTGGCCAGCAGGTCAAGGGAGGTGATTCTGCCCCTCTGCTCTGCTCTGGTGGGACCCCCCCCCCGCAGTTCTGCGTCCAGCTCTGGGGTCCTCAGCACAGGAGAGACACGGACCTGCTGGAATGGGTCCAGAGGAGGGTCATGAAAATGATCAGAGGGCTGGAACACCTCTCCTCTGAAGACAGGCTGAGAGAGTTGGGGTTGTTCAGCCTGGAGAAGAGCAGGCTCCAGGGAGACCTTATTGCAGCCTTCCAGTACTTAAAGGGGACACAGAAGAAAGATGGGGACAAACTTTTTAGTAGGGCCTGTTGCAATAGGACAAGGGGCAATGGTTTTAAACTAAAAGAAGGTAGATTCAGACTAGATATAAGGAGGAACTTGTTTGCAAGGAGGGTGGTGAGGCACTGGAACAGGTTGCCCAGATAGGTTGTAAGTGCCCCATCCCTGTGAACATTCAAGGCCAGGCTGGACGGGGCTCTGAGCAACCTGATCGAGTTGAAGATGTCCCTGCTCGCTACAGGGGGGTTGGACTAGATGACCTTTAAAGGTCCCTTCCAACCGAAACTATTCTATGATTTTATGATTCTATGAAAATTTATGGGAAAGATTCTGATGAGGCTAGAATTATAAAGTTCAGATAAGCATTTTTTATATCAAACCTGAATGTAGCCACAAGAAATATTTTTATCTTAATCATACAATCATATCATAGAACGGCTTGGGTTGGAAGGGACCTTAAATATCATCTAGTCCATACCCCCTGCCGTGGGCCACCCACTAGATCAGGCTGCCCAGGGCCTCATCCAGCCTGGCCTTGAACACCCCCAGGGATGAGGCATTCACAGCTTCTCTGGGCAACCTGTGCCAGTGCCTCACCACCCTCTGAGCAAAGAATTTCCTCCCAACTTCTAACCTAAATCTCCCCTCTTTTAGTTTAAAACCATTCCCCCTCGTCCTATCACTGTCTGCCCATATAAAAAGTTGCTCCCCATCCCATTTATAGGCTCCCTTTGAGTACTGGAAGGCCACAATGAGGTCTCCCCGGAGCCTTCTCTTCTCCAGACTGAACAAACCCAGTTGCCTCAACCTTTCTTCATAGGAGAGGTGGCTCCAGTCCTCTGATCATCTTCATGGCCCTCCTCTGGACCCGCTCCAGCAGCTCCACATCCTTTTGTGCTGGGGACCCCAGGCCTGCACACAGTATTCTACATGGGGCCTCACAAGGGCAGAGTAGAGGGGGACAATCACCTCCCTCGCCATGCTGGCCACCCCTCTTGATGCAGCCCAGGAGACAGCTGGCCTTCCAGCCTGCAAGCGCACACTGCTGGCTCATGTCAAGCCTCTCGTCACGCCCCCCAACTCAGTGAAGAGATCAGAATGCCCAGAAGCCAATTCAGTCCAACCTAAAACTGGATGGAAATACTGGTGTTTCCCTTAAATACATTAAGGCACTTTAAGTTTGAATTACCAAATGCATCCAAACACTGTTTTCATCATCACTGAAATGAAGCTGGAGGCCAAAACCCTCTGCAGCTTTAAAATCCCCACCACCATGAACTTACACGGGTACAGCGTTTCAGAGCAGTTAAGTCTTCAGATCAGAGAGGCAGAGCCTATAGCTACTTAGATGAGAGATTTTTAGGCTCAAAGGAGAAAAAACACATTATAAATGTACACCTGAGACAAAATACTGGCATGAAAGGACAGATACAGAGCAAGTGTGCAAGGTGAAATGTGAAAGCTTCCTTCCGTTATCAGGAGTGTAAGTGACATGCTTCTCCAAAAGCCAAAAGAGAAGGTTTGCCTCCAGGATATGAGGAGGTCAGTCTGCTACATGGTATGAAGAATATTCATACATAAACTGGGCAGACTAAGAGGATACGACTTGGTAATGCCAGGCACGAAAAGATCTGCAAGACATAAAACGAAGCGATGTTAAAAACGGTTTGAAAATTAACTCCTAAGTAACTAGATAACAATCTTTAAAGCTGATGTCTCCGACCTTGCCTATGCATCAAAGCTTAACCTAAGTACTGCGAGTCATTTAAAAACATTCAGTTTTAATTAAGCAGGTTAATGCAGGGTTGCTTTAGACATGCGAGCAAGGGCCCCTCTGCATTGCTAGCATACCACCACAGACCTCACATATAGGAACAGCAAGCCTTCTAGCTATAAGGCTGTGGATCAGACTCTCAGACCATCAGTTTAAGTAAGTTAAAAGTGAATTACATGTCAGCCTTTCTTGGATGTTAGGACATGAATTGAAACAGTACCATAAAAATCAAGTAACTTGCAAAGTGACTTTCACCTCTGAAGATCTGTAAGTTTTATGAATTCCAACCATAAAGTCATTTTCCCAGCAAAGAAATGCTCTGCCAGCACAGCAGCATTTTCCGAGTGTGTTATTCAGCAGGACTAAGTTTCTCAGAAGTGAGAATCCTGCAAGGGAAAGGAGAGAAGCAGGGACTGGGATGCCTAAGTGCAAGCAGCTGATCAGTAAGGAGCTGTTTTCCACCTATCAAGTTATTTTCTCAGGATGCCAACCATCAAGGCACAGAGTGGGTGTTTTTTTAACTAAACCTAAAGGACACCCTCCAGCTCTGATACCCCATTTACTGAAGTGCACCACAAACTAGGGGGAAAAGAAATCTCTCAGTCTCTCTGCAGACTGTTTTAAGGGCAGCTGTAGCAGAGAAGCCTTTGAAAAAAGAAAACCTCATTGAAATAATGGAGATCTGCTGCCTTCAGTGGGTTCTGGATCAAGCCCAAGAGGAAAGGGCCAGTGAGGTTTTATTTGCCTCCCACAGAGCATCAGGAGGAGACCTGGAAAGACACCGCAGCACCAGGAGAAGGGCTCTCCTCTTCCCTCCTCCCGTGAGCACCACCAATCGAGCCGAGACAGGAGGTGAGGCTTGACAGCGGTAACTCTGCCAACTTGAAGGAAACGTCAGGGTCTGGAGAATTTCCTCACGTGTTTCCAATGTGTTTTTTATGCATTTTATTGCTCATCTGCCATGCAGATCAAAAACGCTGGAGGGATTCCAACTATTTCACACAGAATCTCACACTCCAGGCTGGCTGCAGCCCCAAAGCCTGAGTTTCTTCACTTGAAATACTGCCCAATGTTATTTTGGGATGTGACCTGATAGCGGAAGCCCACAGGGACCCTGAAACGATAACTGTTCCAGCTGCGATTGGTTGCCCAACCCTCACTGATGCCAGCATGGGTTTGTCAGTACTGCTGACAAACAAGTACTCAGCAGCTAACACCTTCTTTTCACACCACAACAAAACCATGCCTGAAATCACACAATCCGGTACCCAAAGGAGGGGGCAGGGGAGTTCATCTATCTCAGGGAAAGGGTTGCAAGTCCTGGCATGACCAACACAAGGGAGCCAGTTAGTTTATGCTGGAAACAGCAAGGTTTCTTTTATATGAAAAGAGGAACCACCATTTCACTATCTGATACAAGCTTATTTGTTAAACAAACATAAAAGATGAAACAACAAGAAATACTTAAGATCAAGGTAACAAAACCCCAGAGGACAAGAGATCCAATGCTCCACTCTGGCCCGTCCCACTGATCTGGAAGAGCAGGAAGACTGACCAGAAAGCAGATTGATCTCTTCACTGGGGCTGCAGCCTTCCTCTACTACTCCCCTGCCCATCCCCAACCTAAGTGCATATGAAAATTGTGGGGGAAGAGGGAAGGAGTGCAGTCAGACTGTAACGATTGTAGGCACTATCAGATCACTAGATAGCACTCAAGGAAATTATGATCTGGAGACGAGCATGTCGTGGAGCTTATAAATTCTGTAAGGCCAGCTGTTTCCATAAAGATGCTTACAAGCAAGACCAGAGAACAATGGCTATATTTATTCCCCAATTCTTTCTGAAAGGGAAAAAGCCTCTTCATTGCTTCTGACTAATTGAAACACCTACTTTCTATTCCAATTTCAATTTCTGTGCAGTTTCTTTTCCACTCATTCAAGAACTATCAACACTTAAAGATCACAAGCTTGTCCTTTCCTTCCCCTTTATTTCCACACCCAAAATACCTCAATCCTCTCTATCACAAAAATTACACAGCTGACTGGCAAGCTAGGATCTCCCTGCTATTTTGGGGAAATGGGTAGACCCATTCCTCCTTCTGCAGTACAGACAACTGAATCTTGCATCTTATGCTTCACAAAGCACTCTATCTCGTAACACAAAGCAGCCTGAAGACCTCACCGTGCTCAATTTACACCAGACTTATAGATTCACATCACATCCAAGACAACGCCTTGCAAAGCTGACTTGAGATTTCCACAGATGTGACGGAAGGGTCTGGGGAGGGCTCTGCAGCCTGCCACCGTCTTCCTACTTACTGTATGCCTCTTCCAGATTGCCTCTCCAGCAGAAACCAGAAGTTGGAGCCAGGGAACAGAAGTTAAGCTACAGTAGAAATCCAGTTGATACTTTTCATCTAGACAGTTACAATCTACTGTCTCCAAAGTCTTTTCTTGCTGACAAATCAAAGAGTCAGAACGGAGTTTTTCAGTCTCTGAGCTGGTCCAGTTTACCAGAGGCACACTAGAAAGGGCCCCACTCCTGCAAGCCCTGCATCACCACCAGCTCAACTTCGACTGCCGTGCTTTAAAACTTTTGACAAAATCCCATCAGCACCTACCACCACAAACATGAAACCCACTGAGCACTGGCTCTCAGCATTTGGTAAGCAGCTGCAGGCTCGCTGAACACCCTGGGTGGGAACGTGAAGGCCTACCATTGCCATGAGAAGAAAGTGAACTATTCCAAAGCCAAATCAGATTTCCAAGTCTTGTCCTATCCCCCAAAAATACAAGCTGTCCCAGGGAAGACCACCATTCACTTCACTCTGCTCCTCTACCATCGGTTATTGTGCAGAAGATAACAAGTCCATCTTTACAGCACCAAAAGCACCTTCTAGATGCTTATCATTCTTGGTGCACGTATAAGCTGGACAAGAGACAAAGGGGAGGACAAAGGATGTGTGCGGGATGTCTCTCCAATAAAACCCCTCGCCACAGCTAGAGCATTTCTGGAATTTGAAGTGAAAGATGCTGTTAACACTCTGTTCCCATGTGCTCCGTACCCTGTCATACTTTGGGAGGAGTAGGGTAGAAACCAAAACCACGTATTTTTAAGCTGCCAGTTTACCTGTTACTGATTCTGTGTTCATACACGTGTGGGAAGCATGTTCATCCACATTCCCAAGCTACCCAAGACGACTAAAGACTAATCAAATATAACCAAAGCCTAGCAACACAACTAGCAACACAAGCTGGTGTCCCCTTGACCACATAGAGCTTTCCTCCACTGCCACGGAGCTCTTGTCTCTTACTCTCCGAGGCGCTGAAAAGCTTGTTTTTACTTTAACATGGAAAGATTACTTTCTCCTAGCGGAAGAAACAGGGAATGCCCAGAAGGAAGATCACTGCCACTCTAGCACAGGCTGCACAATACACTTCCGTGTTTTATGAAAGCTTTTTAAATTCATGGCTTCGCCTCTTCTCTTATATCCCCCTTCAAAATGGGACAAGGTCAGCAAACAGAAGGAACAAAGGGATTTAATTATGCAATGAAATCACTAGTTTTGGCCCCTCAGATACGTCCCTGGAAGCTCAACCTCTGATCTGAGCAAGGACCACATGTGAGCAACTAAAAACTAAACAGTTCTCAGGTTCTGCAGTAAGCTGTTTTGGAGAAAAACCCAAGATCCTGGTTATAAAACTATGCATGCATAAAAATCTTGAAGTCCTATTACGTGCCACTTGCTCATCCGAGCAGTCCTTAGGTAAAGAAAATAAGTGCTAGACTTTTACTACTTCAAGGGAAAAAACACCTGCCCACTAAAACAAGTATCAGGAAGATAACACTATCAAGGCTTCAGCCTCTGCTAGATGGAGTCCGTATTCCCTTCCCTTACGAGGAGTTTAAGCTCCTCTCAAGGCATCAGTGCTGACAATTACAAACCTAAGATGGGGACTAGAACATGCAAGAGTAATTCGTGCAGTTTCCTTGCTCAAAAAAGAAGCAGAAAAGCTCATTCTTCCAGGCTGGCTTTAGACAAACTGGTAGAAGCTGCTGGCTCTAGCTGCACTGCAGGAAAAAGAGCATTTGGAAAGGAGGCTGTCAGGAGGAGGGGCTCAGTGTCACACAAGAAATTTTACTCTGATTGCAAAAATAAGCTGCTGTTCTAATCCACCTCAGTAAATCTAGGTAAGTCTGGTTGTTTGGCAGAAAGCAGGTACAAAATAAAAAGGGAGGATGACAGACGGAAGTGCTGCTGGCTTTACTACATTCCTGCAACGGGAGACCTTGCAAAACAGCCAGCACTGCTACCGCAGCAGCCATTGATTTTTCAGAGGTCGATACTCCACTCCCACAGATCTACTCGGCACGAGCTTTAATCACATCTACTGCTCCTACCCTGTGCCACCTCTCCTTCTCTTACCCTTCCAAATAAAATTTAAAAAAAAAAAAAAACAAAAACACGGAGGGGGCGAAAGGGTGTTCCCCCCCCTCCAAACACTACGCAAACTAACAAATTTCATATTCTCGGTCTTTGGAGAGGAGAGATTCAAAAGCTGTAGTTGCAGCACAAAGTATAGAAGGAGCAACATGATTCATGCACAGAACAAGATGTCGCTGAAGGGAAAATCCACTGCATGGAAGGCCAGCATTCCCACTCAGGGAGCCCTGGGTGCTGAGCTGTTCTGCAGAACCCTGGGAAATGCAGCAGCAAAACTCTCCAGAAGATAGTTTCTATTTAACCCATTGAAAGCCACTCAGCTTCTAAAAGGTACTCCCAGGTTTATCTAAACATTGAGACAACATAAAGTATTCCAAGCAGCAGTGATAAATGCTGAAAGTTTTGCCTGATGGAGTAGTGTCACTTTGGCTAACACAGAAGCTGGCCCAGCCATCCAGCAGCAGCATTGCCACACGAAAGGATAAAACCTCCAGCTTCAACAGTAACACTGACCCTAAAACAAGTTGCAGGAAAGAAGCATGGAGGACCCCAGGCACAATGAGCAGCAACACTGCAGCAGCACCTGAGAATGCTCTCAGCAACACTGATTTTTTTTTTGGAGGGTGTTGGGGATGCAGGGGGAGCAAGACCTACAAATTGATCACATCCATCAGAAAGGCTGGTCTGACACCAGGCCTCGGGAAGGCAAGTGCAAGTGAGAAACTAGTACGGGTCTCAGATGACAGACCACAAGCCGTTTATTTAAAGAGCTTTTGTTTTTCTTCCAGAGGTTTTTAAGTATTCTACTTCAGCCTGAAGACAAACCCCAGATCATATAAAACGCTAAATCACGTCAGAGGCAGGAAGCTACCCTCTTATTGCCAGCCATAAGGATATTCCAATTCCCCAGCAGTGCTTCCTCTGGAAGGCGCTTTCCAGTCTCCGATGTGTTCAGTTTAGACTCCAAAGCATTTAGTCATCTCAGCATGTGATTATGCCACCATGCCAACCACACGAGTTAGGGTGGGCAAAGAAATGCAGTAAAGGCAGGAGTCTGAAATAATTAAAGAATTAAAAAGGCCCCTGTTCAGGCCAACACTTTGGATTTTAAGACAACTCAGCTTTTAGTATTGTTATCAGCCTCTGAAACAACTACGAGTGACAGAATCAATTTTTTTAAAAAGCGGAAGGAAGGAAGATCTTAGGAGAGAACAAGATTTCGAAGGTCAGGTATTTGCAAGCCTGATGAATCTGGCAGTTCTCTCGCTGGAAAAAAGCTGCTGAAGAGACAGCTGAAAGCTGGCAGCTCCTTCTCAAATTCTGCTGTACCTGTGGGGAGGTGGTGATGGAGCGACATGAGGGGCTACAGCTGAGCCCCCTGACACCACCAGCTGGGGCATCGCTAGAGAAACCACTTCCAGTCAAGAACCTGTCTGCAATACGCACCCGTGCCCAGGTACCACTGATTTGGATGGGGCAGAGAAACCAAAGACACATTTGGAAAGAATCACGGAAATTCTCCTCTCGCCCTGGCTCAGAGCAGTGAGCATGCACAGGAAGAGGTAACATAACCATGGAAACCTGGCCCATGCGAGACGCTGACGTACACCCGGTGCTACCCTCGGGGTCAGGGTGCCAGAACAGTCAATTCCTAGAGATGTCACTTCTTGTCATTTCAGGAAATTTTTTTTTTTTTTTTTTTTTTAAATAAAGGCTTCTATTTTCCTGAGTAAGACCCAATTCAAAATTATAATAAAAACCAATTACACAACTCCTCCTCCAATTACCAGGACTTGTCTGAAATCACAGCGTAAACCTTGTACCCAGAAGCGTGCGCGGGCACAAGCCCATCCTAGCAGCGTGGCCGCTGCAGGAAGGGAGCAGAGCAGATCAAGCCTTGGACCCCTGCCATGCCCCACATTTGAGTGGCATGTGGAAACAGTTTTCCCCACAGCATTTATGATCGTGCACGTCTCCAAGACAAGTCAATCCAGCACGCCAAAAGGACATTAACAGGAAAATGCTTCCTGTAAACTGAAAGCTCAGGTGGGGCAGCGTTTAAAACGCGTACAGCGCTGTCAGCCAAAGTTAAACACCTTCATTTATCCCTGTGACTGCTCCATGCAGCAGATGAAGGTCACACCAACATGGACTCTCCCTCCCCTGCATGGTGTGGGACCTCTGGCAGGGTTAAGTTTTGATAGAAAGGGAAGAGGATGAGGCTAGTATGTCCAATATCAGACTGACAAGAGGCTTCCGCACATTTTAAAGGGTCTTCAACGATACTAAGTCAGCAGCAAAAGGAACTGAAAAACTGATTTCCCTGCCCTACAACAACGAGCTTCTTGAAAGTGTGTTTAGAAGTGGAGGGTCACCTCGCAAGGCGTGTGCTTCAGCAATTATTGTGCAAGGAGCAGCTCTGTATTTTCAGGCTGCAGTGCAGGGGATGCGTGTGACAGAGCACAGACTATTGTTCGGGATCCAAGACCAGAACTGGTCATCCTACAGCAATTTCCTGATTAAACACTGACCCGCCTAGTCACTCCAGCTGGGCCTAAAAGAAGAAGAGCCCGTCCTCTCCCGAGCGAGCTGCCAGCCGTCCCTGCCGCCCACCTCCACGCGGAGGTCGCCGTCTCCTCTTTCCGTTGGGTCCGTAACCGAAATCTCTCCTAAGAAAACGAAAGGCTGGGGGTTAGGGGAATCAGTGCGAGGCGTGCAGGCAGGAAGCAGAGCTGAGCCGCTCACGACCAGAATAGAAACAGGAAACGAGCCCGGCATCGAGCATAGCACAACCCGCTGCCAGCGCAGGCTCCTGCGAAGCTGCATCCGCGGCTCCGTGCGGCATCGTCTCGAAAGGGGACGCTTATTGGTGGCGAAGGCGGAGGGCTCCGCGCAGCCCGGAGCGGGCCTGGGTGATGCGCAGCCCGGAGCGGGCCTGGGTGATGCAGCGTGGGGTGGGGAGTTTCCTCCCGAGCACCGGGTCGGATTAGCTCAGTTCAAACCCGGAGGAAGGAGTGGGAGGAGAGAAAATTGCCACATGGACAAATAGCTGAGCAACCCTGAGAAGCAGGTCACAGGCATCAAACATGTCACTGGAGTGGCTGGAAGATTAGGGTAGCTTTGCAAGCAGCACTCCACGCTCTCCACTATTAGCAAAATAAAATAAAATTTTAAAAAAAAAAATTTAAAAAGGCACAGCCTTCTCAAGAAACCACACAGAAATGACAGCCACAAATCACACACTGAGAAAAGCCTAGGCAGAAGAGCCTTGGTCAGGAAAAAAAAAAAACATTTTCAACTCCTTCTATCACCATAACTTGGGATAGAAACCTTCATATCAGCATAAACTGGAATGCACCAATCTCTCTAATACCAGTGTTTCAGGTATTGTGCTCCTCGGGGCAAGCCTCTGGGTGCTGGTGTGTTTACCTGCATATCCACTGTAATGCCCAGGCACCACAGCATGCAACTAACCTGCTTTGAAATGCATACATCACTAATCCCTCTCTTAAGGCAAGCAATAAGACAAGCTCAAAAGGCCAAATACAAACCAAACAGAAGCAGGAAGTCCCATATGGAAAAAGGAAGAAAAGAAAAAGGAAAAAAAAAAAAAAAAAAAGTGCTTGAAGTGACCAGCAGATTCAACTATCAAAGGTTATTTTTCCCCTCCCCCCCAAAAATTGCCAAAATGATTAATTTTAAGCTCAAAGAATTTTTAAGAAAACATTCATTTCCTGAGCTGCACCTCCCTCCCCATCTCCGACAGCTTTGAGACAGTTTGTTGCTGCATTTCAGCCTGTTGCATTTATTATTTCCAGGTCAGGGGACGCAGCTGACAGAGCTTTATTCCACTTCAAGTACCTACAGAGTACAAGTTGAAATGACCACTTTGTAAGAACAGAAAATCCAAACGGTGCTTCCGTGACAACCTCCAGTGTCCAAATTCAGCAACTACTTGACTTAAGAGAGGAAGAGGTAATCAGACAAAAAACTACCCCACAACTGCTGGAGATATTCACAGGAGGGTTCTTTCTGCACAGTCCAAAACTCTGCAGCCTCATTCCTTTCCCCTCCCCACAAAACCTATTTTGCTAAATCCATACTGCAAAGATCCAAGACCACAATGCACATTCCAAAGTTAAACACGGATCAGGAATTTGTTTTCAGTTGGTCATATTCCTTTCTGCCACTGACAAGACACTGTTCAGATCTGAAGTCAGAGATGAACTAAAATGAAACGCAGCTGAATAAGCAAAACAGTTTTCCAATAGTGCAAAATACTGAGATTAAAACAACTGCCACTCCACATCAAGATGGAAGTAAGTTGCCCAGGACAGGGATGGGGTTTCTCCCTCAGGCTATGCAGTACACTGACCAAAACAAACTAAGGACATTCTGGGGTGGGAATTCTGAAACTGCCATCCAAGCTGCCCCAGTTTGCTTCGTTACGTATTCGCTTCAACAAAAACTCAAACACAACCTTGCTATTTCAGGACCTACAAAACCTGGCCAGTATCTGTCCTCCTGGTTCGGCCAGAAGTCCCACCCCATGTAGAACCTTTCCCATTGAAGCACTGCTGAAAACAATACCTCTTACAAAAGTTTTGGTTTCCACAGATAGGAAAGCTTCACTGAAGAAATCTCAGAAGGTCCAGTGAAAAGCAAATACAAGCCAGTATATACTGGTATCAAATCAGTTTTGCTTTATAAATGGCTTTTGGGGACAACCTGGAAGTCCTAACACCACAGATAACAACTGCTGTGGTTGGGAAGGTATAAACAGCCTGGTGTGGCAACTGCTGTCTCAATGCTCTGCTCCGCATCCATCTCAAAGACATCAGGAACTTGCACTCAACTCCTTCAAGGCAGCCCATAAGACAGAGGCTGGGGCAAGATAACAATCTGTTGCTTGGTCCATGAGATACAAAGTTCCTTCCAACAAACCTAAAACTCCAGAGAGCTTTGCAGCGGAACTGATTTGCAATCCAAACCCAAATGGATGTCCTAGCACCCTATTTGCTTCCCCTATGCTTGCTACCAGCACCTTCCATGTCTAAGCAGAAGGTAATTAATAACTGGAAATATTTGACTCCTACAGACTCAGAATCCAAGCCTCAAAAGGTAAAGGCACCAAATAAACTGGATACGACTTGCCAGGAAGAATTCTTTGCTAAGGAGGAGACTAGGGAATCTCCTGGGAGAAACAGATTTATAGTAAGGATTACTATTCCTCTATTACACCCAGACACAAAAGACTACACTTCACTTCTCCCATACACAATAGCAATCTAAGTTTAGTTTAGCTGCAATCCTGACAGAGTCTCCCTAGGGAAGCAGCAAATTCTTCAGTGAAATTCTTCACCTAGCCTGCTACAGGAAAAGAGTACCAGCCAGGACACTTGCATGGACGCATTACTCTTTAAAAAGGCATCAGTGAGTTCAAGTTAGCAGCAGCATTCTCCCTCAAAATACAGCAAGTATAACCTTCAGAAAGGAAACAACAAGGCAAGAAATACTTAAGCTCGAACAGCCTGTAACACAAGCAGAAATGGAAGACCAGACATTTTGCTACTTACAGATGAGCAGACAAAGCATTAGAGAAATCAGTAATTGGACTCTTCTGCTGTTAAAAGTCTGAATACAGGAACATCATCAGGAAACAGTTTAGTTAGTGACACAAAAATCATTATCTTGAAGACCCCCACCCAGAACGATCAACAAGACATTTCTCAGGCAGATCCTAACAAAGCCAGCAAGAGCTCACAGGAGTTGAACAACTTGACAAATGTCACTATCTAGGAGATCACTACCTCCTGAAATGGTGATAGGATCAGCTGAAGAAATATTCCCACCTTTATTGCTCAGAATTCCAACATTAACGTTGATGTACAATATTAACGTGTAAAGGCCAAAGACTCGCAAAGGCACTGGGTACGTAAATTTAACACTTTATAAGAACCTAAAAAGCAGCAACCTCCTTTTTTCTGCTGGAGCTGATCTATGTTTAATTAAAGATGATGCACGGCATGATTTGCCCAGATTCCAAGATACCCAGTGAGCTATTCCACAGCGCCCATTGAGGCTTGGAAAAGGGCTCAGAACTCCACAAAAAATTAAAAGCCCATAAACTAACTATGCTTCTGTAAGTCATACATAATGGAAAAACAGGCATCTAGGAATCCTCCTCAGTAGGATAAAACTTTCTAAAACAGACAGACTGAGCAATATAAGTAAGATAAAAAGAAATTGATAGCACCCTTCCACGTAGCTCTTTTGTTTCTAAGCATCCCCAGGCCAAACTTCGTGCAAGAGACTGATCACTGAAACAATGAGTTGGCTTTCATACACCTCAGAGGTCCTCCCTTTAAACCATTCCACAGCTTCACTGTCTGATGCATTTCTCAATCCACAGACAGGGGTACTGGTCTTGTCCTACAAGATCCTAACAAGAAGACAGGGAATTATGAAACACGTACAAGAATAAGGGTCAGTTTCTGCAGGGGGGGGTCTTTTTTTAAATTTTTGCCTACCAAGGAAGAGAAGGCCCAAAAGTACCCTGGGGTTGGGTAAGCTAAAGACTGCTTGGTTTCTCAAGTGCAAATTATTTGGTGATGAAGTAAGGAAAACAAGAGGACTTTAAAGTCTGTTTAAACACAGAAGTGAGCTTCATAGCTAGCCAATTCTAAAAGCTGGACCCATTTTTTGCACCCTGGATTTCTCTTCAGCAAACCTCTAAAGTACCTGACCAGAAATTGGTAGACATATAAAACTTTTAAATTGGATCAAATTCCCTCACTTCTAGGTTCCTTCACTCTTACAGCCGAGATGGGTATCTTTTCTTAAACTGCTTGGGAAAATGGAAAACTTGAAAGGGGCCAAATACATATAACCACAAGGTATAAAACAAACTCCCACTTGGTGCTGAGAAGGAGCCACTTCTGCTAAGCAGAGCAACTAATTCCTATAATCTGAGTCAGAGGGCGCTGATTGGTAGGATTCATGAAGGCTCTATCAACAATGCTACTGAACAGGACTTCCCACCGTTCAGAGCTAGAGCAATTTCTTCAATTACTTCAGTGGCTTCACTTTTCCTACATTCTTCGCCAGAAGATGGGTCACATGGAAGAACTTGTGGAGAGGCAGAGTGGAAAGAAACACTCTATTTAAAAGGATTTTTCCCCAGGCCTCAGAACAAATTAAATCTTTGTAATCAGGGTCCAAAAGGCAAAAAAAAAAAGGAAAAGAAAGAAAAAAGAAACAACCCACAACTACTCCCATTAGGTGGTCAAAGAACTAGAATCACTTTGTATTTTGGGTGACAATTTGTACCCACAATCCAAAGGAATTATTTCAAGGGGCTCACAACAAAGCTGTTCTCATTGCTGAGAGCAAAAATAACTTTGCTATGTACACAGCTCACTCTCCTCTGACCAATCCAACTGCAGCTTAGGAAACCGACTTAGCCAGTGGCTAAATAAAAAAATAAAAGCTCACTCACTTCCTACTGGTTACAATGAAAGTAACCAGCAAAATCAGAACTCAGCAGCTCAAAACTTTTCCTCCAAGTCAGAGGCACAAACCAACTTGTGCAAATTAATCTAAACTTTTAACCCTTCTCCATTTTCTTGATGAAGTTTTAACCCAAAGTTAAACTATTCTGGTCCAAAAACTGCTGGAACACTAGGCACGAATCTCATACCCAACTGTTCACTGGACCTACAGCAAGCAGATTTGGAATGAAAAAGAAAATATAATTCTCCATCTGCCAAGGAAGGAGCTATCTGTGACTGATCTTCCTCGCTCCAGGTACCAATAAACTTGTCTTTTTCACCAACTGTTCAGTCTGATTGGACCAAAGAAGCTTAAATCAGCAGTATAAGGATCCAATGACACAGAAAGGGAACCGCGCTGCCAGTCTGCTAACCACCAGTGCAACAGTGGGCTGAAGGAACATGAAAATAAAATAAAAATGCGACACTTTCCCTAGGAGGTCAGGTTCTACTCCAACAGCAGTGAGGTACTACAAACAGAAAGCTCAAAAAAAAGTATCTTTTCACTAGAACACGCAGACCAGAGTATTTAGGGTTAAACTTTACTCTCAAATCCATTACTTCTGTAAATTACATTTAATCTCCAGTGGGAAGCCAGAAGCTAATGACTTAGTAAAAAGCACAAGCAGCCTCCATCATTCCCATTTCCATGTGGAATACTACCAGTGCTAATTTATCCTGCTGTGCTTCTGATTGCCCTTGCCCCATTCACTTCTAGATCAGCTCACCACTCACCGGCAGGCTAGAAGGTCTGGACTGAAGATTCAAGTTCATATCTTCTTGCCCTTTACTGGAAGCAATTGAGGGAGCAGATGATGCCTGGGACCCAAATGAGTCTTGAGATAACTCCTAAAACATCAAGAAACAGAAAAAGAACGACAAATGGGAATGGAATAAAATAAAGGCTCTGCTGGAATCACTCTGGTATATTCTCACATTGTGGAAGAATTATGTACCCTCGGTGACATTTGCCCAAAACAGGAAATAAGACAGCAAAGAGTTCAAGCCAGTACGTCTACTGCTCTGCAGGAGGACAAACTGCCGTACTACTACAAAGAGTGTTGGGAGTATAAGTCTAAAACATGACAAAACAGTAATTCTCCAGCTTTCCTTTATTACCTACCGTGAAAAACAGGGACTGTCCTGGGAGACTGCCCACTTAGCTTCTTGATCTTTTAACATCTTATGATAGCTCTAAGTACTTCACTACACAAACAAGGCAAGTCAATTAAAATCTTCAGCTTTTCAAAAGCTACCTTCGATGCATTGCAATGTTTGCTCAAAGGTCCCAGCTAGCTTTTCACACAACTATTAAAATATTATTAAGCCTTGCTGAAAATAAATGCAGCTTATATATTAAAAAAAAAAACCTGCTTCATGATTTTATCTTCAATTCCATGCACTTGCTGCTGTATTTCTCCTCCCTAAAGCCAATTTTTATATTTAAGAGCAAACTCTTCCATCACCATCTACGTGTCACTCTGCAAACAGTGTTCTGTTATTGTGCTAAACCAAGTAGCTTTAGAGACCACCTGGAGAACTTCCGCAGACCACAGCATGAAAACCATTCCGTTATGAAATCCTTTAGACTGGTATTGCCAATCAGCAGCATTTACTCGACACTAGTCTTCAAAACTGCACTATTAGGGTGGCTTAGCCTGTTACCACCATACTATCTCTCCGTAAGAGACACAGATCTAGACACAACAGAGAAAGCAGCACATCTATTACCGTAATCATTCCAGCCAGCTTGCTGATGTGTAGTTCAACCGACTTTAATGCACAAAGAAAAGGATTTGCCCAAGTTTCTTTAAAAATCTCTTACAGAAGGAAACAAAGCAGGAGACAGCCTACCTGAGGAGGGGGGAAGCGTTGCTGGGAATATGCAGACTGCTGCTGCTGTGGCTGTGACTGAGGGTATGAAGATGACTGCTGAGAAAGAGCCGAGGAAGCTGTCTGCTGAGTTTGTTGCTGCTGCTGGTAGGGCGACTGTGACTGCTGCTGTGAGTAGGGAGGCTGACTCTGTTGATGTTGCTGGGCTGTGGACTGCTGTTGAGGATATGGAGTTGGGGACTGCTGATGGGCTGGCTGGGACTGCTGCTGAGAATACGCAGGCTGCGATGTCTGAAGTTGTGGAGGTTGAGACTGAGGCTGTTGCTGCTGCTGATAAGAAGGCTGAGAGTGAGGGGTCTGGGATGGAGGCTGCTGAGAATATGGAGGCTGCTGCTGTTGCGGATGAGGACTTTGCTGGTTGTAATACGGAGTCTGGCTTTGCTGTCCATATGCACTGGGGCCCTGCTGTCCATAAGGAGGAATCTACAGAAGAAGAGGGTAGAGTTATACCAGTTATGAAGGTATTTTACATACACACACAAACTAAGATTATGCTCAAGAAGAAAAAATTCAGATACCTGTGCAGAGCAGTTAACTGGGAAAGTACTGGTAATGCCACTACTTAGATACTTCCCAGACAACAGCAAAAGTCACTTGTGTATGACAATATTCTTGGCAGTACCAAAATTTTAATAGGTACCATAACTAAGTTTTTAGGGATCCCTATCTGACCACCCTTCAACGACAGTAACACTGAAAGGAAAGACTGCTTGCTCCAAAAAAAAGGCAGCCTTCTGAATCCTGCAAACAGTCCAGCAGGATCATGTAATGAGCCAAAACTGACCTGAAGTCATTTCTTCTGTAAAGAACAGCTGTGACTTTAATAGAACACAGCAGAAAGAATATCTTACTCCCCCCGCTATTTATTTTTCCCTTGTCTGATTCACTGCTCTGCCACCTGCCTCACTTAGAAGCAAGGATTCCACAGATCCTCATACATCGATCACACCTGGATCCAGGGGTGGTGCAACACATAACCTAAAGAAATGCCATTTTACCTAAGCGACCGATTCCAACCTGGCTGAAGGTGGTCCCTTCAGAAGACACAGTAATTTTTTGCTCTTCTGCCTGCCCCTGCTGTAAACAGAGACTACAGAAGCTTGGGTGGCTCTACCTGCTGTGCATACGAGATGCTGCCCATTGTACTTTGCGTCCTGCTTTGCATTCCCATGGGGTATCTCTGGGGAGTCTGTGGCCCATACGGCTGTCCTGGATAGCCATGTCCTTGCTGAGGCCCCGCCTGAGGTCCCTGTTGTTGTGTGTACGGGTTGTTTCCTCCATATGGCTGAGGCCTCATCTTCCCCATCTGATCCATTGGGCTTGAAGGCTGCAAAGCAAGTTGTGACACACAATGTACATCCAGCTACATATAGGAATCATTCACAACTTCCCAAAAACCCCAGAAGAAAACTTCAACAGGTTGGCGCAGAGAAGCAGCAGCTCATCTGTCTATTCTCAGGTGCTAAAACCCAGTTACATTCTGAATTACAGCAGGATTCCTGTTGTCCTTTCAAACCTACAGATGTTTCACAAAGAACAAACCCAATGAGAAGAAGTCATTTTGTGCTGATGTATCTCCAGTAGCCAGAGGACAGGAAAGAAGGGGGGAAGAAAGACGAGTATCAGTGTAAGTGGCTTTTCCCCATAGTAGGTAGTAATTTAATGTCCAGATATTCCACAACAAGGTAAATTTAGGCTAAAAATTTAAATATTCACAAGAAACACTGCTTCTTTCACATATAACAAGGTCTCCCAAAACACTACAGGCTGTTAATTCACACTTACGCATTTCAATTAATCCATATTGATGTAGTAATACTGGGCAGTGCTACTGACACAGCATTCAAGGCTGCAGTTTCATTTTTGCATATTTTTTTTAACATGTGCTTTGTGTCTGCTGCCTTTTGTAGAATAAAGGTTTTTAAATCAAATTTCTTCAGATGCATGAAAAAAGATTTGTCAGCCTTGAAAGTCAGGCCCCTAAGTTTCAGAGCAGACATGGTAAGACGCGTCAATAAATGCAACTTTCCTAGGACCTCCTAATCTGTACTACTCCCCTGCCTGGAGCCAAGACATAGGAACAGTCAATCAAATTTTCTGAAAATACTATAAACCTCAAAACAGTCTTTCTACCTAGACAGTACTATTCCCACCCTAAAGAAAGGACTGCTTTGGCATAGCAACCTCGAAATGAACCCCAGGCGCAGTCTTTAACCTCCATCACTTGGACTGAATAAGAATTGTTCACTGATCTCCTGATGACCTAATACCAATTAGATGTCTTCCACCAGATCACCATGACAATGGACTCTCTCTTACACCATTCCTTCCTGCAACTAGCCCTAGGGTGGTATTTGTACAGATCCACCCTCTCTTGCTGAGATCAGGTGCTTGAGGAGTGGCACTACAGGCCTGCACAAGCAAATATCACAGAAAGCCAGCTCCTGCTGGAAACCTGAAAGAATCCCAGAGACCAGAACAGTATTTCAGTTATGTTTGCAGAATCCACCCTCCTAGGAAAAAAAGTTCGTGCAGTATGCTACACTTCAGAAAATCCTACCCCAACAGCCAGCACAGCTTGAAGTCCCAACACACAGACCCTGAAAACATTTGTTTGACCAGCTGTCTGCTACGTCTTGCCTGCCAGGCAAGCCACACAGCACCGAGCCCATGCCAAGCAGAAGTAAGTAGGGGCGCAACGGGGAGTTAATGGTACTCTTGTGGGGCAACAGGAGCTGGGCCATGGGAGGGAATTCAATGGAGATGGCAGGAAAAGCACCCCATTTTTGGTAAGGGGGGGCTACCCACTCAGCTGAAATCGGGCTCCATTAGACAGATTTGCACCAATATGGCATAAATCAATTAAGAACCAGATCCAAGTCCCCTCCTCCACTCCAGTTCAGCCCCAGACACCCCTGCAAATATGGTGTTTGCCATCCTACAGAAGCTGTTCACGAACAACCATGTCCTGGCACCAGTATGATTCTACCGAGGCGGATTTTAGATGCCCTGCCATGCTCAGTTGTGCTGGATGTTTCCATTTTTGTCCATACTGATAATAAAACAACTCTGAAAAAGTTACGTTTCATGTTTTATGTTCAAGTTATCACAGATGCTACTGCCGAGGAGCAACATGGACATAGGCCGCAGGACCTCAGAGGAGGAAATCCACAGAAGCCCTAGATCCCTGCACTCCTGAATGGCCGTACCCCGCAGACAGTTCCATGCACCTACACGGGGTTTTGTACCATGCTCTGAAAAGGAGCTTCCATTCACAGGGTCAGAAAGAAAAAGAAAAGAAAAAAAAAAAAAAAAAGAGGTCTTTGATGGCCGTAGTCTGAATCATCAGAGCTAAAGTGACTTACCTCTTGAATGGCAGCACCCATGTGGAGCTTTCATACACCCTAAAGGATGCAAATCGTGTTTACATCTTTCAAGCAATTGTCCCTAATGCTTCCTGAGTCTTGCCTTGTGGGTATCACCTTAGATTACCGACATCTTTTCCCTCCCCACATTATCTTCTTTGGTATGTAAAAATAGTGCCATCAGGAGTGCTTCCCAGCCCCTAGCTTTTGACAAGTCAAAGCTCTCTTTCACCACCCCCCAAACACACACCTCCTTTCTTCTTCTACCTGATTAAGTGCAACTTTGGGGTTACTGACTAAACATTTCAGCATCTTCTCCGTTTGTTACTTGCTTCCTCCTGCTTGTTACCTCACCTTTGCAGACTGCTAGCAAGGACAGCTTCTCAAATACATTTCTGTTCGGGGATTTTTTTATTTATTTTTTTTTAAATACGCACAGACCACATGCTGCTTTCTCTGCACAGATTTTCTTGTCTGTGGTCACCCGCAAAGCTAACCATATCTTCAGGAAAGACAGAAACAAGGTGAAGATCCACTTTTCCATGACTCCTACAGGAAGCATGACGACTGTTAAAAAACTTCAAGAAACATTTGGAACTGTTTATGCAGCCATTAAAATAAAAAAAAAAAAAAAAAAAGCCAAACCCAAAATCCAAACATATTTCCAGGATGTGACCAAGTCGTCACCTTGATTGCTCAGCGTAGGAGTACTCAACATGCTTCCAAACTGCGCTGCTTTGAACTGCCACTCTTCCACAAGTCCCTAGCACACAGAGGATGCTAAAAACAAACATGAAGAGCATCACTTTAAATTACAGCGTTATAGATAAAATTCTATAAAGAGAAGAAATGTAAATGCCAATTAATCTCTAATGAAGGAACTATTTCATACACACACTCCTGACTCGTTGCAAACCAACGGGCTAATTCGTGCTCCCTGGGGCTGCCGTGTACATCTCAAGTGCTGCAACGCATTGTTTCTTCTTTTAAAATCTCCCGTTAAAGACACATATCTCTTTTGCTGACAAGGCTTTAACTGCTCTCAGCAGTGTTGCTCTGGCTTAGAGCCTACCATCAGGAAGCCTGCTTGAATCTGCTGTCTCAATCCTTTTAAGTAATTTAACTACACGTGCCTCAAGAAAAGAACAAAGTTGAAACACAGCAACTGCAGATCGATCCAAGAGTTCGTGTGAAGATTTTAGAGGGAGCAGAGGTGCTGCACAGCTCCTTTGTACACCCATGTTACACGAGATGGGTAAGCCAAGAGGAAGCAACGCCTATTCGCTTGCAAGAACACTTCAGGATAAATACGGAAATACCAAACTCCAACTGCAAAAGGCTGGAGATTCTTTTCTGGACTGATACATGGGAAATCCTTTCAATAGGAAACCACAGGAATAGATTACTGTGATTACACTTCAAAAGCAAAGGCCCTGCCACAGAGAGACATAATTGAGAGAAAGTGTTGCTCCTTGATCACTGAAGTCCAGACCCCCTGCTTACACCTCCTTGCATTCATAGAAATTGCTTCTATTCTCCCTTCAATCTCCATATCTCTGCTGTTTTATAACGCTGTTAAGTACCAAAACTTGGTAAAAACACAGCCCTGTCACCAGTCAAACTTTCAAAAGCAAGAGTTGTTTGGTACAGTATGTAATGAAAGCGTCCATAAGCCAGTGCTCCAGAGAAACTGCTGAGCTTTCGAGAAAATTTAAGATATTTCTAGACTAAGAGCCTGTAACAGCAAGCCCAAAGTGAGCTTAAATTGCCGAGTTCAAAAGCTCTCCAAACCAGTATGTGTAATGTAAAGGATGTCAGACCCCTAAAATGAAACAGCACTGTGAAAACTAGCTATTCTACAAAAAGAACACCAGAGTTTTCCTAAAATCAATCAATCAATCAATCAATCTTCTAAGGAGACGAGAGGATTCCACAAACAACCCTTTTCAGATTTTGTCCGGTAGAAGAGAAATTTGGCCTCTTGAAAGAGCAGTTTGGTTAAATTGGAGTGGACTTGCTTAATGGTCCCTGCAGAAAAATGAGTAAAGGGAAGAGGCAAATCCCCCTTTGGAAGCACGAGCCAAATCCTCCACAGCTGTATAGAAGAATGTAATTCTGATTTCCCGATTATTCTATTACATATTTGTATTTTATTACACCAGAGGAAGAAAAGGAAGGAGAGTCATTTACTGAACTCTCCAGTTTCAAATCAGCGTCATTCAATTATTGGCAAATGTGGGTATTGGCAAACGTGGGTATTGGCCGCAACTGGTTTCCTCAGCTGCCCCTAAAAAATGGAAAGGCCAAAAAAAAAAAAAAAATCCCTAAGCTCTCACCCTGGATTTGAAATCTTTTCCTGACCAGATTTGTTGTCTGTTTTTTGTGATAAAAAATAATAAAAAGCATTACTGGCTGTTTAACCGAGAGAAGCCCTAATTGATTCCCACAGTAATTAACCTGCATTTTACCTCGGAGAGTGGTAGTTAAGGAAGTCGGCACTGCTATTTATAACTCATCTCAAATTGAGGGCAGACTGCCTAAAATCTAACACATCCCAGCTGTACTCCTGTTTGAACTGGGGCCAAGGGAATTTTTTAAAGCAATCTTGGCACTGAATGAATGACACCAACAGTATGAGCGCGCGTGTGGTTGTGTTGTGGTGACGTAGCAGTGGAGGTGGAAGGGGAAGGGGGGGCAGCACGCCGTAATCCCTCTCCCAAGCCCGCTCGCCGCGTACAGGCTCGGCCCCAGCCGGTACAAAACGCCGGAGCCGCCCACCGAGAGCCAAACACAGGAAACGTCTTTTCCTGTGGAACGCCTTGAAGTGAGAAGCACATGGCTAATCTGCATAAAAGCAAAGCCACACCACTCCTGCCAGGAAGGTTAGTGCTCGTAATCTCTGGCCATGGAGCTGGCTGCCTGCGAGGACTTGGACCCGCGCCTGATAACCCAGAAAGAGCCGAGAACAGATGGGCAAGGACCCCGGCAGAAACAGCATCGCGCACGTGACTCGCCACATGGCCCTGCGAGCACAAACTATTGTTTGGCTGCTGAGCGCCGGTACAAAGACGAGCCCGACCGGGCTCTGCGAATTCAGTGAGAGGCGGCAGCTGCTCCCCTACCATCATCAGGCTGTCGGGAGGATGGGGACCACCGAACCCCAGAGGCCTAGAAGTCGCCATGCTGAGAAGATGCTAACAAGCACCAACACAGGTTAACGCTGTCCCACAGGCTCACAGAACGAACGGCTCACCTCCCCAGGGCTAAATCCGGATGGGATCTTACTGAAGAGAAGAAACTAGGTCTTGGTAGTAGAAGAGCATGCTCTTTCCTCATGTCTCCAACTCCTCGTTACCCAAAGGCAAGGGCAAGCAGTCTCTGCAGCCAGTGAAGTTACAAAGCAGATTGCAACCTTGGCTATAAAAATTATGTTAGTGATGGACAATGCTGGGAAAGGGGAGTTATTTTCCCCTAAGAATTCGTCAGCTGGGATCATGGTCATATCGGATTTAATCATTGAAAGCTGGCAAGAGAATAAAACCACCCATGCTCCCCCAACCTTTCTGTGCCATTTCTATCAAAATCAACACGCTGTATGAAGCAGAAAATCAGTGCCAGCAGCATCAGCTTAACAGGCTAGTAATACCTACAGTGACTCATAAAAAAGACCTGGGTTCAAAATCAGCAGCTTTCCCTGCCCATTTTCCAGTGCCTTCCACCCCGCTGAGAAACACCAACCATGCCAAGGCAGGCAGGGGAACCTCCACATGAGAGTCATGGCAAATGGAGAATCACTCAGGAAAAATATTTTGTCTTGATCGCAAGGCTGCCAAGAGGCTTTATCAACTGAGCGTTAATGTTTCAAAGAAGCAACCCTAATCAAAGCGGAGAGGCTGCACCGACCTTTGCCATTTCTGGTACGGTAGCTCCAGAGGATGTGGAACAAGAGCTCAGGCTGCCGCGAGACACCAAGACTAGGTCGGGTCTTGGAGGTCCCACCATCCAACACCATTAACACACCACAATCACACTGCCTCCAGGGATGAGGGCTTTCGCCTCCCACCTCTAAGCCCTCCCCCTAGACTAAACCTCTGTCATATTTTCAAGTTCAAAGGGCACTACAAGAGTTACGCTGCCTGCAGCATCAAGGCACCAGTGCCTTGGTCAAGACAAACCCAATTTTCCACATACTCGCCAGTGTTAAGCTACATTAGGTGTGATGGTACCTGCACATAAAGCACACGTACTTGCAAAGAAGCACGAAATGCACGGGAGGGATTGCCCCAAGCTGGCATGAAGCCTCACAGACCCACCAAAACCAGCCAGGCCGTGACAACTCACACCAAGAGACCAACACAAGCAGTTACTCCCTTGTGACATCATCCAACCATGGCAATGCCATGACGTCACTGAGAAAACAGAACTAACAGGGAGGGGGGGAACACAACAACATCCAATGGGCAAGACAAGATGCTTCAGCAAACCCTGCTTTCAGCTGGTCACTCTCATGCCTCAGATTTGCACTTCAGATACTTTCATGCCTGTCTGTATCTCCTGAAACTCCATGGACAAGCAACTCCAATTCCTCCATAACCAGTCTTGAGAGCTGAAGCTGAGAAACGAGCACAAGATAACAACCACCCTCATTCACGAACAAACACGGTTCATCTTCCAGGGAGAAACACTTTCATCTGATCTATTTAAGGTGCAACTGGCTGTGCTAAGGTCAATATCCCAGCCTGAACTCACTGCCTTTTATAGCCTTCTGAAGGGCCAGGCGCACTGGGTCATACTTCATTGCCTCTCTTCCTATGGTGGTCTGCTTTTAAAGAGAGATGGAAGAGGCTGAGGGGAAACTAAAGTTAAGACAAAAAGAAAAATCCTCCTGTCGTAGATGAAGATGCTCCCAAAAGACAAAACACCTAGAAAACACTGCAGTAAACACTACACTGATGTGTATCAAGTGTCTCACCAGGAGAGTTTAAATGACAAGCCTGTGTTACTGAGAACATCATCACAGAAATGTGCACTTCCTTTTTTTCTTTTCCCCTCCCTTCTTTAAACTTGAGAAATGCACCAACTTCCTTCAGTCCCTCAGCATAAGCAGGACAACACTCAAAGTCTGTGCTGGTACTGCTCAGCACGCATCAGTTACTTTCCTTGCCTACCCTCCAGGGTAGTACTCATCACTTTGGGAAACGCACTCCAGTAATGAAGCAGGCTGGGTTGCTCTGCTTCATACCCATAAGAGCTTGGGGTACCAAGACCTGACTGTTGGAATATAGTATAGGATCAGTTTCAGGGTTACAAACATTCACCCTTTGGAAATGTGCAGAACCAATCTATTTTTATGTAAGCTACAGAAAAATACCCTCCCCCCTGCCCCCCCAAATCCTAGAATCTAACTTAGATTTGAATACATAACTGAGAGGCGATGTATCATTATCATCTCATTATCAATGGCCAATGCAGATTAAATTACTGGTTGCCAAAGTGTTCAAATAACTGACCTCTGCTCAACAGTTTCAGTTCTGCAACTAGAGGGAGCCTGGTTTTTCTTCTTTTTCCAGTAGGTCAGAGTTTGACGGAAAACACTTTCTATTCCTCTAATCTTCTGCTAACACACAGACCTCACAGTAAGCTAACAATATCAACGCTACACACAAAAGGAAAACAGGACATTTTCTAAATTACTTCAGTCACCTGCTTCTCACTATTTGGAGCTCCTGTAAACTTAAAGTCAGCCCTGTTAAATGTTGTTCCTTTCCTTAATCATACACTTATTACACCAGTTCCTTTGGGGAGAATTTCTGTAAATCCAGGATACTAAGTTTTACCAGTGGAAAAAAGATGAATAAGTTTTCTCCAAGCAGCTATACTGTGAACTGTATCTCCCCAGCTAAACACAATTCAGTAATCACCCCATTAACATTTCTCAGCAAGAGGCCAGTCCACACATCTCAGAGGACTTTCCTAAGCACCACTCTTAGTAATACTCTTCAAATTGATTAGAACTGACCAGAGTTTTGCTTACAGGATGTATCATTATGAAACATTTTATTCCTGCGAGAAGTCAATCAGAAGACGGTGATCCAGTGGAGAACTGAAATGAGAGCCCCACCTCAAACCCTCACTGGAAATAACCCAACAGGGATGCAAGTGTTCATGCCCAAGTACAAGCAGGGTTCTGGGTTTTTTCTATTTTTTTTAACAGGTAGAAGGCAGGAAGGTGCCAAGCCCACCTATGTTTTAAACAAAGTGCATTTATTGATCTCATCTTTCCTTCCCAGCCTGCCTTTAAGGCCCCCTTAACAAATTCAACAAATCCAGCTTATCAAGGCTCTGGATTTCAGTTGCTTTCTTCAGTCACTTGTTCTCTCTGACATATGGCCATACTGCTTATCACACCACATTATTTACACATCTCTCAGGACACTCGATCTAATATTTCTACCACTATCACATCTAAAGACAACGCACAACTGGTTTTCTGTAGTCTTCAGGATCTACTCAAAGGCAGATGCATGCTCACATCAACAGGACATTTTTCTGGACTTGTGAAAAGCTGTAGTACAGAAGGACCTGAAGTAAGATTCACATTGTAAACACTGAGGTGGGCTGACCTGGGAGAGGAGGAAACTCTTCCTTATGTTTATGCAAACTTATCACCAGGCCAAACCTTGCCCACAGCCGGGCTCACACAGTACCTGAGACGCACAAGCAACACGACGGCAGGTTCCTCACGCACAACTCTCCTGTCTGCAGGCTCAGCGCACATCCTTGTGGAAACAGCGCAAGGGATCCCCTACTACCTGAAAATGAGGTAACAACCAGAGGATTCATTTCCCTCTCTCTCTCTCCATCTCTCTTTTGCCACCACGACACTGATGATGTGACTAAACGTGCACATTGTTTCAAAATACCATAATGTAATGCCTTTGCAGGGGCTCTGAATGGCAGGAAAGAGAACAGCCCAAGCCTAGGCTGAGTCTGCCCATGGCACGGCTCACACTCTGCAGCAGGCTGGACGACACACGTTGCCCCTATCTGACAACCCAGCCCAGAACGGATGACTTGGCCGGGCAATTGGTTCCTTCTTTATCAAACAGACACTGATGCGGAAGCAGGAGCTGACAACTATTTACATGAATATTTTAGTATGGCAGGAGATTCTGACAAACACTATGGACTGAATTAAACGCAGTCAAAATTAACAAAGGATTATGATTTTTTTGCAATAGCTGGAAACTAGTGGAATTTTCAGACATTTCACAGGTAGTCGGGAGTCAGATTACACAGTTTGCTATTCAGACAGGCAGTGTGATCGCTAACACCTCCAATAATTCCAACTTACATTTAAGGACGAAAATATAATTTTGTTCTAGCCAAATAATTAGGTAATAGCTATGCCCTTACTCTCAGACTTAACTCACTTTTAGAAGCACACTATTCAACCAACTTGCCCCAAGATTTCCAAAGTGCTACCGTTGACTCCTCCCCAAATCTAAGCAACACCAAGATGTAAAGAAAACTGTGTCTCAGCTCCGTGGGAGATGATCCCAAGGAACATGTGATAGTTGTAATGAGGTAGTGTTGCTTTTAAGATGGAAAGAAACTTCCTTCCTGAATATTAAATCAGGCTTAAGTTTAGCCAACCTCCTACGTCTGCTCTAATGAACTGAAGGCAAGTCAACAAAAAGACGGTTGAGTGTCTCATTATAGCATTTTTGTTCCAGGCCTACTTACACACTAGAAAGAGCAAGCAAGCTCATGTTGTACCACAGAAATGGGACCGGGCCAAGAGCAAGCCATAAAAAAAGCAAGAGGAGGAAGGGCTAGGACAGAAGAGCAGAATAATACTAAGCGTCACCACTACTTAAGTGATCTAATTTCGATCAGTAAGAGAGCAGCTGTTCCAGATCGCTAGCAAGACGCAAAATATTTGCACTAAGCACCACTGAAAACCTGAAAGGGCTCCAGAAGCCCCATAAATACATTCAGACAATTGTGATCTGTGGCAAACTTCAGTCATCCAGCTAATTCTCTATAACCCCCGTTTCCTTTAAAACAAGCAGTACTGATCTCATGGACAGATGTCTTTTGCTACTGAACACAGTGGATGTTTTCCAAAACTTCAGGCCTGAAGAAAGACCCAATGCAAGAGGCTCATTAGAGTTACTTTCCAGAACAAAGTTAGTTTTATCAATTCATTAAAAGCCCTTTCTGCACAGAAATCCAGTGGGTCCTGGTGCACACTCCGGAGTTGATAAGGCACCTCCAGCATAGCCTCCTAGCTTTCTAAAAACAATTTCTTGCTAGCTCTTCATCCATAAAATGCAGCATTGCAGGTTTCTACCCACTTCTGTCTGTCTGTAAGCTCAATCTATATTTGAATATCTCATCACTTTGCAAATTTGTCTCATTTTACACCAGAATAAATGGTGGCTGAACAGACTCAACTGGACAGGCAAATTCCCATGACCTCTTACCGTGCCAGGTTGGTAAGGGCACACCCGAGACACATCTCCGGATCAGGTCAGGGCTCTAAAACATGACAGACCTCCAGCAGTCCCAACTCTTCTACTGTACACAACACTAAGATGGAGGAGGATGCAGACATGCTTGTCGTAAGAGAGAGGTACAGCTGTCAGACACTACCTCATCTCAGCATACAGAGCTCCATCTTGTCCAGAGCAGCTGCCTGCTTTAATAAGAGCTGCATGTCAGGACCTGTAGTTTCTACAAGCTACGTTTCAGAATTACACAGGCTCTCCCTTGCTTCTGGAGAATAACTGAATTTCTTTAAAAGCGTGTATAATGCAACATAAAGGAAGATCAAAATAATCCAAGAAATCTAAGTTTTGGAATGAATCCGTGGAAGAGACAGATAATCTCAGGTTTAAATTAGCACAAAACTCTGTGCTCCATCATTCTCACCTCCTAGACCCTGAATTCAAACTCACAGCTCAGGGGTGGACATCACCTCTGCTTTGCGCTGGGGTAATGCAGATCAGCCAGGAGCGGTGGGGTAATGATCTGCTAAACTTCAGAAGTATCTGAAACATATCTCAGTTACAGGGTAGCAGCTGACGTTCACAGCACATTTTGTATGCACCAGGGTTAGCCCTATGTCACCTCATTAGGAAGCAACTTAGTACTCCTTAAAACCTGTCCATCCCTCCTGACCCCACCATAGTATTTTGCGGGAGGGATCCAACATGAAACAAGGTAACAAAGCTTTGTTTTGCTAATAGGAAGAAGAAAAGTTACTTCCCTTCTCATTACAACAGCTGACAAATTTGGATGCTATTTTTGTGGATTTTATTGAGCCTTCTCTTATTTTAGCCTTAAAAATTCAGCCTTCAAGACTCCACTTCAGTTCCATATAACCAAAAATATTTAAATAAAATTGCAGTAATGACAAGTTACCATCTGCATTTACCAAGGATGCACTCGGTAACTTTATAGCAACAACCAATCCCCAGTATTTATACTCAAATGATCTATTTGCATCCAGAAAGCAGAGCTGCTGTCACGCCTGCATTGGTAAGAGAGGAGGCTGGGGGAGATGAAAAGACTACGTAGGCAAGAAACTCAGAGCTGCAGCCAAGCCAGCTCCCAGACAGCCAAGAAGACACAGTACTAGAGCCTTCATCAAGCCAACGCTGTCGTGGCTCACGTTTGTTACACTTGGCAAGCCCAACACAAATCCCAGCCCCTCAGTGACACAAGGTCATCGTCATTTAAAAATAATTAAGAAAAAAAAAAAAAAAAAAAGTCCACCAGCCCTTGGTTATAGTGATTTTTGAAGCCTGGGTCCACTGCCCCATCCTTGCCTATATCCTTGGGCTTTTATTTCATCTACATCCAGAAAAATCCAGCTTTCTTTTAAAGCAAAATGAACAACGTGGGGAGTTGCTTAGCAAGTTAAAAGGAGTGTGTGCTTGCAGCTGGTGAGAAGATAGAAAAATTCGTAACTGTGCCAATGCCATGGGGGGAGGAGGAGCAGCCAACGCTGCAAAGTCTTCACTGGTTTCAGGAACAGGTATAACAAGAAACTGTAAGACAACTCATATGAGAAAAGGAAGATGAGACATGACTGTACCTTGACAGCAGTGACAACTCTGAACAGTTTATTGCCATTTACAGAGTGATCAGATTTAAAGCTAACCTTAATACATGTTCACCATTCAGTACAAGCATCACTGTTGCCTTGACACAGTGCACTTTCAACACATTCTGCATTCATCATCAAGGCCAGTAAATCTACACTCTGAAGCTCAGCAGCAAATTATACCATGATCTCCTGATACAAGACGCCTAAGGAGTTATTCACCTGAGCGTGCGGACAACAGATTTAACACCTTGCTCCAGAGGAGAAGGCAGGCAAGGGTTAAGGGCCAAAACACAGTTGAAAGCCAAGAAGCCCTCAATTGCTCTGGGATGTTTCATAGAACACTAATCACTTCATCTGATTTTAATTCCTGACACCAAATCAGCATATAGCTTTTCAAAGGAAATCTTGTCCTAGATTGCAGGGTAATCAATCACAATTAACGTGGAAACAAGCTTTTGCAATGCTGTCATGCCTTGTGAACCCAACAGGAAGGCCAGAGAAGGCACTTAAGAAATATCTTTAAAGTACAGGCAGGCAGGACAATTTGGGATATGCCTGTCAGTCTCTTCTGCACATCCAAGAGTGGACAGTAGATAGCCAGCCATTTTGCTTCTCCTCCAGAGCATGAGCTGAATAACAGTGGTTTTGTATGCCATTTCTATTACAAACCCTCATCCAGGATTGGCACACTCATCACCTGAAAGTCCCTTCCCCACTAATGTGCTCTATTCCAGGGGAGCCACCTTCTGCCCACAGGCAGCTACAAATGACATTTCCAGCCAGATGATTTTTTGTAAAACCAAAGAAAACTGTTCCGGGTGTAACACCATGTCCAGCGAGAAAGTATCATCTAGTAGTTATAGCATTAACCTTGATTTTGAGAGATACGGCTTTGAGCACCTACTCTGAAGATTTCCCATGTACCCACAATTGCAGGGTGCGGAGGCAAGGAAAGGCTTCTGAGACGTGGAGAACTGCTCATACTAGCCTCACTGGTATATCACGATAAACTGAAAGACCAGGAGATACTTTGATACTTAAATGCTTCCTATCACAATAGTGTCCAATTATCCACACACAATTAAAAAAAAAAAAAAGTTCAAATCTGTTATATGCAGCAGCTGCCCTGAATCCTTTCCAGGGGGTCCAAAGCATTACAATTCACAAGCCCCCCATGCAACAGTAAGCAAATGAGTTTGGGGTTTTGTTGGTTTTGGTTTGGGTTGGGCGGGGGGGGTGTGTTTTTTTGTTCGTTTTTTTTTGTTTTGGTTTGTTTTTTTTTTTTTTTGTGAAAAAATAAAACAACCAACCACACACACAGCTACCCCACACGGAAGGG
>JAVKLA010000021.1:4374123-4449040 GCA_034782735.1 Sagittarius serpentarius | reverse complement strand
TCTACAGCTGTGACCTTAATAGAAAGGGATTATCTTCTCATCCGTCTCAAAAATTCAATCATGCTTTCTCAATCCAAGGATCAGCCTTAGCATGGCCTGTCTCCCGCTACAGTGAGATAGTGCCTTTCGTTACCACAAACAGATGATCTTCCTTCTAAATGCTATCTCGGAGAATTCAAAACACACACAAATGGAGGACAACTAAATACACCTTCTGTAACAGGCTTGCTACACAAGTCCCAGGTATGACTGAATATGCTCAAGCTCCCTACATTGTGCCTACACGTGTGTATAAATATACAGCACTGACTCCACAGCATGAATGCCTATACACAGAGAAGTCAAAAAAGAAAGTCACACATGGAGGGAGAAGGGAAGGCCCTTATTTAGTTTGAATGCAGTACAAGTATTTCCAGCACCCACAGAACAGAACCTAACAGAGGCAAACTACACAGCCTGGGTGCTAGAAGCACAAAACAGAGGAAACTTGATGTTAGTCAGACACTTCCCAAAAGTCCCAAAAGTTGCATCAGTAAATTGTAAGTTGTTTAATTGTAAATTGTTTAAGCTGCCAGTGGTACTGCATCTCTCCTGCTCCCTCTTTGCAGCTGCTTAGCCTGAATGTGATCTGTAGGGATCAGAGAATAGAAGAGTGCTACTGTGCAGCACCTGTTTCTCAAGACTTGTTTCTCAAAAGCTTGGGGTCCTGAGGCTCTTCTGGCAGGTAAAGCTTCTCCTCTCCACTGCTGGGCAGTGTTGCAGGCTCCTCCTCAATACCTGATACCATTCAGACACACATGCCACACTGGCTGGCTGGCTGGCTGGCTGGGGTCTTGCATGCTGGGGAGGATGATGGAGAAGATGGGGAACGGTGGCCTACTGCAACATATGCCAAAACGTGCAAGCAAGGAAGAGGTAAGCCCATAAAACCACATATCTTACTTAAGATATTCTGAGATTCTATGGCTTCATTTCTAGGGAATGAACCAAGAAAGCACATAAAACCTAAGAGAGAAAACTGTCAGCTTTAGGCTGGTGACAAGAACTTTAGACTACAGGAGATATAACAGCTCTGGGGCAAGGTTTGTGGCTTTACCCTCTGTTTGTACTGCACCTGGTACAGTAAGGCATTGGATCTATTACAGAGACGCTAATGCAATATCAGTTTATGAAACTTGCAGGCCTGTCTTCCAATCGAAGAAAGAAGTCCCTGGGGGTGGGTTAGGACCTGTGACAGTTCAATGCACACCTGCCCCTGGAAAAAAGTACTTACCAGTTACTTCCAGGTAGTTGGGAATACACAAATTGGTGGAGACAGCAGGAGCAGTGACCCGGAGTGAGACACACAATATGAAAAATCTCATCTGGTTTAAGGTATGGCACCCAAAACTTAACTGATGGGTCTGTGAATTGATGGTAGATGCACAGCTGAATTATGAGCTGCATATAGCTCCACAAGTCCTTCATATGCCTCATGGTACTGATTACTAAGTCATATAACCACGGATAAGTCATGAGATTGAAGCAAAAGGCGTAAACTGATTTGAGAAGTCATCCTGTTAATCTATGGCAATGTGTTGTGTTTTTATTAAGGGGGGGTAACATCAGGATTTTCTGTTACAGTCATTACAGAGATCTCTAATTCTCTAAGGAAAAGGTAACTGTGGGACTGAAATCATTGACACTTTATGAGCTGGTAATGGTCATACGTTTCTACTAGAGTATTTAATGTATGGCTAGGTGCCGTGAAACATACTTCTCACTAGGACTCACACATTTCTGTTTTGATTGTGGAAGCAATGAAAGGAGATTCATGTGCCCTGAATGAGCTACCTGGAAGTTAGAGGTGTAAGACTGAGTTAGTTACTCAAGACTTTCTTCATACATAAGGGGAAAGAATAGAACCACCAGAGATATTCAGCTCATCAGACGTGTTCAGGACAGGTCTGGGCATGCTTCTTAACATCCAGAAAGAGAAGCCAGCTCAGATACAGATAGTGAGCTCTGGCTCTTTAGACGTAATAGAGAGGCATCTCATTTGCAGCATGGTTCAAAAAAATTCACGTAACCATACATACACCCACATATACCTACATAAAAAATACATATAAACATGTTAAAATGGAAGAGAATTTTCAAAATCAAGCACCACAAACCAGAAAACATTTTAAATAAGACCACTTTCTAACTCCCACCATATCAAAAAGATCAAATGACCACCACACATCCTCCGAGTTCCCTGGCGCCACTGCAAACACTTACTCAGTTGGACACTCCTCCTTATGAATCAACAGTCTGGTTTCACTTAGCAAAGCTGGCTGGAGCATCTCCAAGTTTCCATGCTGGTCATCCTTCTCTGCTCAGCAGCTTTCTTCAATGCAGTAAGAAACACACAGCCCAGTGTCTTACTGAAAACGAACTCATTTAGTAGATTCCTAATTGATTTCCTAGTTTTAAAAAGAGAACCTCACTGAATGACTTCTCCAGAGTTCGGTTCTACATGGCCACAAGGCAGAGCAAGACCAGACTTCTTCATTCAGCTGAAGCTCAAAGCCCCTTTCAGGCACAGGACAGATATAAAGGTGTTCAATGTAACAAAAGTTTGGTGTTTTTTTTTTTATTAAGGTTATTTTAAACATTTGTCTGAGTTGAAGGGTCACAATACAGATGTTTCCTTGATCATCGCCTAGGAACACTGCAACACTTACCAGGGATAAGTAAGAAGAAATGACAGGAGTGAAACTGCTCATGGCCACTCACTAATAATTTGGCTATGTGGATGAGAAAGGACATAAGAAATACTAGATTCTTGAATCAGAAACAGGTAGGAAAAAATTATTAATTCTCCTCCAGAAGAAAATTTTGAGGAAAAGAAGGAACTATCTCAGGATAAGTCAAATACTATGGCATCATCACAATGTTGCAGTCCAATATGAACGATTTGTGTTTACTATTATAAAAACTTTGAAACAAACCAAGACCAATGATACATCACAGAAAATTGAAAGCCTGCTTTTAAAAGGGCTGACCTTATCAAAGCGCTGTACTCCATCTTTTTCTTTTCAAGGAAATTTCATCAGAATTGACATTTTTTAGTAAAGTTTTTATTCTGATGAAATGGCCTTTTTGGAAAAAAAAAGGTCAGGTAGTACATTTGCAAACAGCTGCATAAACAACCATTCATGGAGGCCTGCTACATCGTTGTCTGTTTGAAAGATCAATTCATTTTTTTAGGTAATAAGTGTACCAGCAGAAAAAGTTCCTTCTGGATTCATATTTCTTCAGACTGAGATTTCTTTAGTAATTAAACCATAGAGCTATCCTGTATTCACATAAACAATTGGGTTTTGTCTCCCGGTACACACTGCTAGTTCTTCACTCCAAAACCACACATGCTCTTTGCATGTATACACACCCAGAATGCCAAACGCTGTAAACTTGTCCGAATTAACCCTCAAATCGCTGACAAACATCAATCACTTATAAACAGTCACCCACAGAAGGTGGAGTAGAACTTTAATCACCTCATTATTTGTACACTTGGTGGCGGATTCAAAAAGCAAGAGCCTGCTGATGACGAGAGCTAGCTTTTCGCAGAAGTTCGGTTTTTAGCGCGGTGTCCTGAAAATACCGCTTGATTAAAAATATTAATCACCTTCTGCGTTCTCAGCAGAGGCAGGAGAGAAACGCCTTCGCCCTGTGCAAGATAGTGCGCGGCGTGGCTGTGACAGCAGCTCAACCAGACGCCACGTGGGAAATACGAGTTCAGGATTTAAACGTGCTTTTCCACTCCGGCCATGAAGGACTGAGAGAGCCTTGGGCTGGGGGGCGGGGGGGGGTGTTTAAAAAAAAGAAAACACAACCCTTTCCGTGCTGCTCAGAAGCGACCTCTGTGGCTGCTCGGGGAGTGAAGTTCAACAGCCCTGAGCTGAGCGCGCAGGGCAGCTACGGCAGGGTACCGCCGGCTTCGGGGTCGGAAAAATCAAACAGCAACAAAAAATGGAAAGGGGGGGGCGCCCACCAGGGAAGGGCAATTGGCTGAAAAGCGTTATTCTGCGCTTTGTAATGAGGAGTCACACCCCAGCCATCGGAACTCGCTCTGAAGCGGCTGTTTTAACGTGTGGCTAAACACAATGCTGCTCCGCAGGGTGCACAATTACGGAGTCATGTGCGCGATCTCCAGGTGCCGGAGACATCTAGCGCCAGATTTTCAAAGGCGCCCGGTGCCCGACAGCCTGAACTCTGAAAATATCCCAGGACCGGCGGGGGCTGCCCGGAGGAGCCCCCGGGGAGCGGCTACCGGCCCGCCCCGGCCCGGCGCGGCCCGGGGTGCGAGCCCCGCGCCGCCGGGCTTCACCGACCTGATGGGCGGCTTCGGTCCGGCCGGGTCCGGTACGGGGTCGTGGAAGAAGGCGGGAGGGGGGCGGATGGCTGGAGGGGAGGGAGCATCCGCAGTCACGGCTGGGTCGCCACAATTTCACCTTCCTGACTTTCTTCTGGAGTATTTCATATAATGGCCTCGCCACCGGGGACCTCTAAAAGGCCTGTAAAAGTTTAATAGGGAAATGTCATAAGGCATCACGCAGGAATTTCAGTTCATCGCATTTTTTATGGTGGCATTAACTTCTACATATTTGTGATTAATTAACAGCGTGGCTGTTAAAAGAAGATTTGAAGATGCCCCCCCTCCCTTTCTCTCCTTGTCTAAAATGGTGCAAATCCGGTTTACCTCGGACATGACACGCACCAGGACAGAGGTGAGGTGAAAAGTACAAACCCCATGGTTTGTCCATGTATTCAGGAAAACATATTAAAACCTACATATTAATAAACATGTCAAAATAAATATTATTTTGCTATGGTTATTTTTTGTTGTTCTCCCCCCCCCCAACTTTGTTTTACTAAAGCAGGGCAACATACAGAACCCTTGCCTGCAGTAGATGCTTTTTTTTTTTTTTTTTTTAAACGGAGCCCAGATGCTGGTCAGGATTAAGGTTACACCAAACACATTCTACATTGCCATTTTCCAAACAGAATGAAGCAGATGGAAAAGATGGAAGAGGATAAGGCAGGAACGGAGCACCACTGAAAACTGCAAGCCCTGCACTAATGCTGTAGAGGAGTGAGAGCTCAGATGCCAGCAGAGACAGAAAAGACCCAGGCGTATCGACTTTGCATATTGCATTCATCACATTTAAAATAAGTATTTTTAATTAAACAGCTGTCAGAATTTGTGCTTTAAACCTTATAGTTAAAATGGGGAAATTCAGCTGCAACTGCTCACTGTAGTCTCCTTAGGGCTCAGTCCTAGAAGATGCAAAAGCCACTGGCCTCAGGCCACCAGAGTACTTAAGTATATGCGTAATTTTAAACATCAGCAGTCCCGGTGATTTTAAGTATATACTCCCTTAAAGTTAACCATGTACTCAGCACTTTGCAGGATCCGCCCAGAATACTCGTACCAGCTCCTAGTTCAAGAAAATGAGTATCTGTACATCTGAGAAAACAAAGAAAATCTTATTTTGAAATGGGCTAAAGACTTTTTGATTTCTAAAAGATACCAGTACTGGGAACTAAGATCAAACTGAAATAAAATCTCTAGGGGAAGTTAACTGAATCCATGCTTATTTGTAAAATATCACCATTTTGCAAATTCATTCCAGTATTTTAGGTGAAATTCTACAATAGCTTAATTTACTCAGCACTGTGACTCAATCATATGATGTCCTTTGAAAAAGTTCTTGCAAAAACTGATTTTAAGAGATTTTGTTGATATTATATAGGCAGATACACAATATGGAGAAAGAACACACAAACTATTAAATATTCATGCTATGGGGAGAACACTTAGTAATGTCCCTTCATTTCAGCTGTACAAAGGCAGGCACAAATAACTGATAGAAAATTTAATAAAACAAAACAGTTGCAATATTCCACATAAACAAGGTGTTGACCAGCTTTGAAACATTTGATCATGCAAGGGCCAGACAGAAATTCTACTGATCTGCCTTTCAACAGTCACCCATAAATGTGTATTTCAAAATCTTAATTCTGTAATCTAACCCACATGGGGAGCTTTAGGACTTTACACACGCACAGAAGTCTGCGTGCAAGGATGTGACTGATTTTCTGCTTTTAAGGCCTCCATCCTTGTAATCTTGCTCAAATGTACATGGCCTAAAAGTAAGATGCAGAACTTCACAAGTATGTACCTCAGTGAAATTCACTTGCATTAGAAACAAAAATTTAAGCGCATTCAGACCAGCTTTGCTGGAACTTTTAGAATTCAGTACTGGAACTGTGAAACAAGGTCATTTTTATCTAACAGTCATCTATGACTTTAAAGAGGCCCACAACCAAACCTTAGTAATATTACTTCTTTATAAAGGCTGATACTATCACATGCACTTTCAGTAAAACAAAGGCATTGGTCAGAACCATTCACTTTCGCTGTAAAACAGAACCCTGAGCTCCAGACATACTGAAGAATCATAAAAAAGACATAGTTTTCAAATATTTATTAAAAAATGAGTATATCTGGCAAAAAAAACAAACAGCAACAACAAAAAAACCAAAATGCAAACATTTAATGGTTGTTGCTTATATTCTGATCTTTATAATTAAGTACCTGAGCGAAATGTGCTCAGAAAGATTAATATTCATTATATGTATTGGTAAGGAGTGTAACTGCATACATTATGAAACAAAATATTTTAAAATATTATTTTTTCGTACCTTCAAGAAACACAGCTAGTGACATAGGTTTTCCACTGGCATGGGTTCATGGAATCACTGAGAGCACTACGGCCTTCCCTATGTAATCCTGGCCCTACAGATTTACCACCTTCCTATTGTATTCTTTTGCTTATTTTGTCTATTCTTAGACTGTATGTTCTTAAGGACTACATTACACATACGTGTAGAGGTAGCTGGCACACTTTACTTTCTGTTTAAACACAGGAATGATAGCAGTAACTAATGCTGAAACAGCATGAGAAACATAGCTTCTGAATGTCAGTGATGAGTGTTGCCACAGGCTGTAACAATCCACTGGTACTTACGAACAGTTACACAGGATAATGGAGTTCTGGATTCAGCTGTCATTAGTTAAGAAGCGTCTCTTTTTTTTTTTTTTTTAAAGGACTTTACTTCAAAATTCATTACTTTTTCGTCTATCAGTAGCCATGACATAGCATGTTTCTTTAAAAAAAAAACACAACCAAAAAACCATCACCAACAAAAAAACCCCACCAAAACATGAAGCACTACAGCTGAGTTGTGATGCAAATGAGGGAATTTTTTTCTGCCACCTCTAGGGATACAAAAATAATCTAAAATTCACATCCTACTATGGGGGGAAAGGAGAAAAAAGCCAACAAAATCAAGCCAAAGACCTGGAAAGTAATGTCCAGACAACTAGAGACTAATTAGCCTGACCTCAGTGAGATGTAAAACTTAAGTTCTTTTTTCCCCTGGAGGGGAAAAAGATGTAGAGGAAAATAACCAGATAAAATGCAACATAGGTTTAACAAAGGCAATCAGGCCAGACAAATCTGATGTCTTTCTTTGATAAGAAAGCAGATTTTTCTTGGTTAAGGAAAACACAGTTGATCCCACCCACCTAAAATTCAGTAAAGCATTTGATCTGGTGCCACATGCGAAAATACAGGTTAAACTGGAAAATATGAAGATCAGTGCAAGAAAACTTTTGTGGGTAAAAAATGGCTAAAAACCCATGCTGAATTGTGTTGAAATGGGAACTTTTGGGCTAGAGAGTGAGCGCTTTAAAAGCTCCTCCAGCGCTGGTCTCAGAACTGGTGCAACTTACCGCTTTTAAGTGATAGGAGCACAAAGAATTGGGGAAAAAAAAAGTGTTAATATAGCTAGTTACTGACAAAATCAAAAAGCAGCAATACAGAAGACTGGAATATCCTAAATGAAGAACTGGATGAGGTTCCGGAACAGCACAGGAATCCTGAGGAATGGACTGGTGGAATGCAGTAATAAGACTAATGCAAATCACAAGGCTGTTCACACAGGGACTAACAGCCAAAATTCTTGTAAACTGGGAATTCATCGCAGTTAATAGTGAAGCATGAAGACTCAGAAGCATTATTTAGTCACAGAAATGACTAAACATCACAAAAATGAAGATGACAAATGTGATCTAAAGATCAGGTAAGGCACATCCAGATGTTATGGCAACAGCTCTCTTGCAGAATTCTGGGTACGGTTTATATTCAAAAGTGATACGTGGAAGCTAGAATAGTCATAGAAAAGGCTTCCTAAGATGGTTACAAGAGCAAAGAATCTATCATGAGAAAAGTTTTATTTTGGCTAACTCCAACAAAAGAAAGGCTGAGATGGGATAAGGTTAGTTTGTATACATAGATTACAGCTTGAACACAGGTATTTAAACTGAAGGGTTATGTTGGCACCAAATATATATAAAGGCCTGAGTACATTTAAGATGATAGCTAGAATAGAATGTCTTATTATTACAAAATTAGATTTAAAAAAATACTTCTAGTGGGGCTACCAGGCTGAAAGGGACTAACTGTTTTTATACTGGAGCTTGATGTCCTTGCGGTCAAAATGAGATACGATTGCCTCAAAAGCCTGGCATAAGGCAGCTAAGGGAGGCTCCTCAAGCCCGATGTTAGCAAAGTCCAGAGGGGATAACCAGTACCAGCAGCCCCCTTTGAAAGCTCACCTGCAACCTGGTGGATGATTAATAGAGAAGATACTTACAATTAGTTTACTGGGGCACGTTGGAAATTTGTTTATTGTCACTGTGGAACACACAGATACAGTGGAGAACTTTGATAGCTTTGCCAATAATTTCCCCGCTTTGCATCAGTGAAATGAGAGGAAAGTCTCTTTGCAATGTCATGAACATACATTTATGGTGGTTAAAAAGTATTCAGATACTATAGTGAAAAGCATCACGAAAATCCATCACAATTAGTAATTCTGTATTTACTGCAGCACTTGAATTATATGCAATAAATATGTAAGCAAATATCAAATAACAAGGATAAAGGGGAAATCTGAAAAAAACCCATTCATTGAATGAGACAGGGTTTGAGAAGGCAGGTTATACGATTTGATTTATAATTAAGAGACCGCATAACAGTGCAAGGAACTGGATTAAGATGGGCAAAAGTGTAAGAACTGTACACAGGAAAACTGAACATACTGCTCAGTTCCCTGTTAAATTCATCCGGGTCACAAGAGTGTAAAGAAGCATGAAATACAGAGAGTGAATAATCTGTAGGCTGACCCGGCCCTGGAGTACACACAAGCTCAGCAAATTCTCTGTGTCAGACGGTGCTTGGAGAACTAAGCAATGATCCTTGTTGTAGTCAAGGCTACACACATTGTCACCTCTGCAGTGCAATGGTCCTCAAGTTCTACAGAGGACTGTTGAAAGAACAAGCTTTTCCAAGGGTAAAGCTTTCCAAAATGCCAGAGAGTATTGCACCTCCCCAGAAGACCATAAAAGGCTCACACTGGATTTCTAGTTTTTTATAACGGCTTTTTTTTCCATCATAAGTAACATCACCAGGAATATGTATCCATTACTTTCCATCTAAGGTCTCTTAATCTCTCCAGACAAAACATACCTGCTTTAGCAATACTTTTCTTTAGCAAATCAACCATAGCTGCCCTTCTTGGGATCTTCTATTCTTAACTGTTTGACCACTGAAGATGTTTTTCACGATTTCAAACGCACGGCGCTCCATGCTGTCAAAGACTCCTACCTTGTATATGCCACCTCTTTATGTTTCTATAAACAATAATAGGCAGGGGCATGGAGCCAAAAAGCATCTTCAGTTCTGGGGGTTTTTTTCCTTCCTTTTTTTTTTTTCTTTTTCTTTTTTCAGTGTTGTGACCAGGTAACTGCATGAAAGACCAAGAGGACACCTCACATCCATAAATTGTATCTTCATGTCATCAATGTTTTGGACAAAACCAGAATCCCACAACTTTTCTGTTGTTGTTTTCTTCTTTCTTCAAATGCATTTCAGACTTAACTTTGCTTCATCTCAACTCTAGCAACTATGTCTATTATTTCTTAAAAGGGACATTAACAAAGTTATTCTGCTCATTTTGTGAATAGCAGAAGACTGAAAAAGTTTAGCAAGAAAATTATAATCTGACTGATGTACGATAGCTATGTTCCATTTGCAAGTAAACATTCCTATTCCAGCTCATATGAGAACCTGTATGAAATTAATGCTTTCTGAGTAATGATAAGACAAAACATATTATAATTTCCATCCAATATTGAAAATTAACATTATCTCACAATTCCTCTTCCATTGGCAGGCTGACCCACTTGGAGTTCACAAGAATAGTGCATTTGGAAAACCACCTCAGATCTTTTTTTCCCCACCTTGTTTTCAGACATAACGTTTTCAGCAGAGTTTTTTTATAGCCAAGGATCAAGACATGAGCATGCACAAGGAGGGGAGTAACTGGCTGGGCAGCAGTACTGCACTAAAGAAGCCAGTGGTTATAATGGATCACAAACTGAATTTGAGTCAACGCAACAAAGATAATACATCACAGAAATATTTAATAAGGCTGCTTTACGTAGGACACCCATGACAATTATCTTGCTTAACTCAGTGTTGGTGAAATCTCAGCTGGAATATTGAATCCATTTTCAGGTACCACATAAAAAAATAAAACCAGATATAAACCAACTGGAAAGAGGCCAAAGAGAGCAACAAGAATGCTGGGAGGCTGAGGAAATCCAACTCCCAAAACCAAACTGAAATACTGGATTTGCTTAATCAAAAAAAAAAAAAAAAGAAAGAAAAAAAAAAGAAAAGAAAAAGGAGAGAGCTCATGTGAGAACTGAGAGGGGACAAAATACCAACAGTCCATTTGTTATGGTAAAGGTCAGCAATCAAATGTTCACGTCCACTGAAAGCAGAATAGGTAATAGACTTAATTCACAGTAAGATTTGGTAAAGTAACAAAAGTGACGTTTAAACAATGAAAACACTAGTATGGGAAGTTGTGGAATGCCCTGCACTTCAGATTTTTTTAAGGACAGGATACACAAAGACCTGTATGGGATACAGATAAGCATCCCTCTCTTGTCTGAGAGTCAGGATGGGATCTAAGGACCTCCTGATGTCTCTACGACAGCTATATTTATTATTATAGCAAATACAGGAAGAAAAATGCTGGTGAGAAAGGAGTATTTCAATTAGAAAAGTGGACTTCTAGATGAAGAACGCACCATTCTGGGCCACTGTCTCAGGCTACCATTTCAGTAAGTTACTTGAAGGACTTTCTATCAACTGCAAACTCCAGAAGAGATGAGGGAGTGCGTTAAGTGCATCACTTATGCAAATACATATGCACTGAGTTTAAAGTTTACAGGGCATTTCAGATTAAATGTTTCTTGTTAAGTTTATTTTGCTCAGTCTAACTACTTTGATACCCTTTTGTTGAAGATCTTCACCGAGCTCCACCTCAGCCCACAGTAGCATATTACCTACAGTAATTGTTAATAAGGTCAAACACTGTTTCTTTGATTAATTTGCTCTGTTACCTCTTGTTCATAAAATCGTAGTGCAGTTTTTCCTTACAAGATGGCTATTTTGCAGAGGCTTTTTCACTGGACGTCCATAACATTGAAAGTGTCTTTCCATTCCTTGCTTCTACCCACCTTTCAGTATCTTTCCCTGCCTCTTACAGATGTTGTACAAATCAGGGCAAGCTCAAGTTTCTAATGAGTTTGTTCTGAAGAAGCGTCATAATACCATTTGACATCCATTCAATGGTAAATCACCTACACTGATGAGCAAGGCCATGTACAACCATTACGAAGTTGTTCTCTGTGTTCATAAATTCTTTCTACTGGCTCGACAGACCATGTTTTTTCCTTGAACCCCCATAACCCTTATTTGATTCACGGACTGTGCCCGGGAAAAACTCTAGGTAATTTCTTATGCATTGCCAAACTTTATAACACAGAAGATCAGCACCTTCTCTAGATACATACATTAAAAAAAAGTCCCATGACAATATCCCTGACATAAAACTGGCTAGTTTTCAGTTGGAAGTAATCAGAAATGATGCTCTTCTGCAGACGGCAATGGACTTCTGCATGTTAAGGCAAGTCTTTGTTTTGTATTCTGCCTCTGCAGTTGAGCTCTGCACAGCTTTCTAGGAATGCAATTTTGTCATCCTGATGTTTTGCCGCCGCTGCTGGCCATCCCAGTTCTGCACCAGTACCCTGTGCTATCAGTCGCTGCTACCTGACTACACGCAGAAACAGCGCACCATTGAGTAAACTGCTCCAGATAAATCCTGTACAGAAGTAGCAGGTTGATTATGAAGCCGCAGAACTGAGTCTTTCCACCTGTGCAACCTCACAGAAATATGCACTGTAATGGACTTACCAGTTTCTTCTTCATGCAGCCTTGCAGCATTTTGAAAAAGGAAGTTGCATAGGCAAAAATCAGTGGCTGCCAGGAGAAAAGGAATAGTGATTTGTCAGGTTGACCCACAGAATTCCCAAATTCCTGAGAATTCCCTGTCAGCACACTGTTCCCTGTACAGCTGAGTAGCAGAACACTGCTCCATGGGATAACTGCCCAGAATATTTTGAGAGGTAAATTAATACAAGAAAGAACCGTGCACCTGATTAAGAGTGAAAATACCTTAAATCAGCATAACAAAGTGGGGTGAGTGTACTTGTGCTCAATATAGTTAAACAGCTGTAATTAGATCAAACAACCTAGACTGATGTATCATCTCTTTGTAGACATGGCCTCAGAAGGTAGGTCAGGAGCTAAGTTCGGTAAAACAGTTTTAGTACCACAGCTTTTATCTAACAAGGCACAGCCAACACTCACTCGAAAGTAAATACTACTTAGAAGACCTGCTGAATTCCAAAGAGAAAGAGTTTATAGAGCAGGCGGCATTCTTTAATAATAATGTGAACTTTTCTCAGTAATAAGACTCTCCTAGCTGATTTGATAATATACCTTTTGGATAAACAATGTACAAAATTTTGGTTACAAATTTATTTGTGTCAAGGCGTTGGAAGGTCTTTATTGAGCTGTTCCCTCATCAGCTAAAGAGTCTACATAGAAAGGGTGAATTCTAATTTGCTTTGTTATTTCAGAACCTTTTAATTAAACTTTAAGAAAATAACATAGAACAACATTACATGAAATATGGTTACTAAATTTCAGAGATGAGCAAAACATAAGGTAGCAGATGGTATGAAGAGGATACATGTGAAGAAATGTAAATAGCAGGGAACCTCACAAAATCACAAATGTAAGGCAGAACTGAAAGCACGTGCAAGACCCCTGGGAGAGCTGAGGAGATGAAGCAACAACTGAGCTGAAAGATATCAGACTTTCCTTACTCAGAAATTACAAAACACCAAACAGGCAGCTCTAATCTAGTAGAAGGAAAGACCTATCATAACTAGGGGAGTCAAGACTGTTGTGAAGGGTCCTTAAAGTAAATACGGAAGGAGTGAAGGAAACAAGGACAGAGTTTGCAGGTGCCAACAAATACATTCCTCAAACACTCTCTGAATCAAAAAGAACCCCCTCAACCCCCAACTATTTCAGAATTGTAATCAATAAGTCATGAAGACATTATGAAAGAGCTAATAGTAGGAAATAACATTATATTGAATAAAGACAAGATGAATTCTTTAAATTAGGCAGAAGACCAAACAAAGAGCAGCTTGGTAACTAATCAGAAGTGTTGTAATCATCAGAAACAGCCGCAGCGTTACTATGGGGTTAGGAAGAGATGTAGCCTGCACATCAGCATCATTTGGTACAGAACCTGCACGCCAAGTCGTATGAATTATTGCGCCCTGCACAGATTGCTGTCTGGTAGCCCTGTCATCCATGATATAGCCCGATAAATTAGCAAGCACATTATGACATATGTGCATATCATAGCAGAGCCTGGGTGAAGACCAAGAAGGTCTTTCTAATGTGATAAAAAAAGTTATCAGTAACAGAACAATACCGTTAAATGGAAGCCACCAAATACTACTTTCATGCAGAGGATATTTAAGGGTGAAGGGAGGCACATTTGAGAAGTGGGACTTAGTTGACGACTGCAATTCAGTTGAAGGAATAGCTGGGAAACGGTAACTATTCTAAACATTCATATTCCAAGTAGTTGTTAGAAATTGGGAAAAAAAGCAGTTCTTCCTCTTTTCCTGCAGGATTTGTTCTAGCCACTGACAGGCCTGTGAAATACATCACTAACTTATGAAGTTGTTAGAATTAATCCCAATGAATATTCTACCAAATATGGGAGGCAGGGGGAAGGAGAAACTAGTGACCTGGTGTTACAAAAGCACCTACATTCAGAAGTGGAAGAGCATTTTCTTTCTTTGTTTGCACCAAAATCTTGCCATCTTAAAGATGTCTTTACGTGTCTCCATCTCCAACAGAAAAGTCAGAAACTGCAGTACGATGAGAGGGATACTGAAATGTAGATGGCAAGGGTGCAAAGTTTGGTTGACAAGCTGAGGAACTGCAAAGAGGAACAGCTGGGCCACAGGTTTTCTTAACATGTCTGTTTACTCATCACCAAAGGTTAAACTCAGTTAAAAAAACCTGGGAAGCTGAAGAGTGGCTGATTTCTGAAGTGGTCCTTCCACGCAGCTGCAGAGAATACCAGATCAGTGTCAGGAAGTAACACACCTTGTTCTGTGAACCGAGAGAGCGCACTGAGAAGACACTAAACTGCCCAACAGCCTGTCTGCAGCTAGTGAAAAATATCATTGCATTCTGAGCATCTGAAAAAGCGTAACAGAGAGAAAATGGCAGCACTGTATGCAAAAGACAACATTAAAGAAATATGGGACAACTATCTAAATACACTGCATGATTGCTGAGCCCATGGAAGTCACCCTCGTGGTGCTCCCTCCATCATGAAGATGCATTTGGTGACAGGTGGCTCTCTCCCCCTGTCTCATGCCAAGCACATTTCCATAGCAGAACACCACAAAGGTCACTGAGTCTAAATCACAACTATTCTCATTTTGTATCTTCTTCTGCCCCAAGTTCAATTTGTCTAGGTGATTTATGAGGTGAACTCTGGCTATGCAAGGCTTCTCTCCTTCTGAATGGAGGAACAATTCAGATAAGAAACAAATCTCTTCTGAGTTAATAGAGGAAACTGGACTTAACCGCATTTACTAAGGTATTTATTATACATCTAGGCCAGATGAAGCTTAGCACATTTAATACATATAAAACTGCAGATAGCTGCTAGGAAGAGCAGAAAACAAACAAAACAGGTTCAAAAGTTTCTTAATAATTTAAATTAAGCCACTAAAGTAACAGAAAAGGAAGAGTTGTGGCAATAGCAACAGATATCTATCAATTTCAGCTTGCTGCTTACGGCAACACACACAAATTGAGAAGCAGTTGGCTCTACATCCCCTTAGATACCCTCTGGCTGAGGGACTGCTAAATTGTTATCAGTGTGAATACATAATCCCCAACAAGCACTGCATTACTTCAGTGGCTGTTGATTTCATAAACTGTCTTGAGGTTCTTTGTCATGAAAGACATTGTATATAATTACAGAAAAAAGAAGACTGCAACTTACAGGCTTGGTCCTGTGTAAGACTCATGTTCTTTGATGACTCAGCAGTTCATGGGGGATCATCAGCACTTTGTAGATGGCAGCCCCATGCTAAGAGATAATTTGCAAGAAATAAATCTCTATGGTATAACTTCAACTTATCAGTTTGGAAAAGACCATGCACAGAATTCTTAAAATGCAATGAAATCACAGAATTAACAATTTTAAGCATAAAACCCATTATTAAGTCATCCAAGTCCATTTACAATTATTGATGGTAAATCCATCTACTCCAGATGGGAAGAGGTCGCTCTCTTCTTTTTCCAGGGCAAGTCTATGAATAATTTGAGTGATTAAAGCTCAAAGCAGGTGTGAAAATGAAAAAGACCAGGAAAACACATGGGAAAGAAACCACACTCACATGAAGATACTTAGCTTTCATTCTGCAATCAAAAAAGGCACCCTCCATTCCCCCCAGTCCATACAGCCACAAAATACAGATGAGTCTGTACATTTTTTCCAAAAGAGTTGTCACTTTTAAAGGCACATTGAAATCTTATTTTTACTTTTTAGGTCTTCCTTCTTCCATCAGAGATGACCTAAATTCTGAGCTGAAGCATTCACAGGATCCTTGCTTGGAATATAAAACAACAGCAAAAACATCACAGTGCAAAAGACGCAAAATAATAGGAGGGAAAATTACAGTGAAGACCTCCCTGAATAACAGGAGGTCACAAACACTGCAGAAATAGATGCTGAAGTAGTACTATCCAGAGAGAGTGGACACAAAGTGATTGCATTTACAGAAACCTAGCAGAAGACAGGTGGGCAGGATGTGAATCTAAGCAAATGGCCACAGTTCTGGGAATACCCAACAGTTCTCAAAATCTTCCTTCAAATATATCGCTGTATTCTTTGTGCAAAAAATGTCAGAGACACCAAAATCCAAGAGTCTCCTGTTACAAAAAAATAAAACGTGAAAGCTTACTAGGAAAGTATTCAAATGGAATCAAACAGGTACAGAAAAGGGTAGAGGCTATATGTTATAAGCTAAAGAGAAAAATGTATGGAAAACACATATACGACCAGGTAATCAGTAGTATAGACTACTGAACATTCATGCAGCTCATTATTAAAAAAAAAAAAATATTTGCAGCTACATTTGTTTTATCATCTTAAACAGTCAACAGAAACTAAGATTATAATCTGTGCCTTTTTAAAATTCCATTCAACAGATGTTCATAAACAGACTTGAGCCAATTTTCAGTTCCCCAAAAGGATATTCAGCCAGAGAACTTTTACAAATGGATGATAAAGTCCCGCTTTTTCTCTTGTAATGATTGCTTTTCTGAGACATCAGATCCTCTCTTAGCCTCATTACAAGTTCCCACCAGTATAAAATGTATATTTCTTTCCATTTCCTATAGTATTGTTTTCCAAAAATGGCAATGACATTCCCAGCACAACTCTCCTTCCCTCCCTTTTTATGTCATCTCCTCAATACGGTATGAAGTGATTGTCTCAGTGACAAGGCTCTTTTCGTTTAAAAAGATGAAAAAAAATCCAACCGGTACTAATAAATATTTACTTAATGTAAGGGAAAAGGAATTCAACAATTAAGTATGAAAATTACAGGAAAAAATATAGGTGTTTAGAAAAGCAAAGCTGTAAGAAGTTCAGTCCTTTTTACGAGAATGACTGCTCAGTAGCTCCTTTTGGGACACAGTAAGATGACTTCTTTAAAAGTATGGTCTAGAAATACCCCCAAATCACAGAAGTTATAAGTCACTTGAGGATTTAAGATGCAAAACAAAATTAAGAAATATCAGGACACATAATGAAAATGGTGGAATGAAAACAGTGTTACACTTACTTGCCTATGTTAAAAGGGGAAGGGGGGGCTGAAGTGGAAGGTTTTATTTTTACTTAATTACTCTCAGTGTTCACTGGGGAGTCCTTCCAAAGTGTATTTTATATTTGGACCTAAATGCAAGCAGGATTCAGCCTTGATCTTATTCCTTATGACAATATGTTTCTTAAATTAGAAGTCCCACAACTAGAATGTTGCCACCACCACTAATGTTCCTCCAGCACCTCAGAGACTCTTCTGTGTTATCAATCTATTAATCCAGGAAGCAGTTAACATAGGGAAAAAAACAAAGAGATTGTTTAAAATAAAAAAAAAAATCCAGAAAATAATACTTTGTAGGCTTGTAGCATCTTTCAGCCAAGGATCTCACTGTACTTTGAAATATGAAGTCTCAAAACACTTCAAAAAAAAAACCCCAAACCCACCCAACTTTAAGGAATCTTTAAAATGATAATACATTAATTGAGTGAGCATCCACCTGTGATGCAATTACAAGAGTCTCCTACTGCAGCATTTCACACATATTCAATCCACCTTCTGGTTACAGCTTCCAAGTTTGTGGTATGTAGAAGGAACAGCAGAGCTGGTTAAAGATTTTCTCTTGCTTCACATACTCTGCAAGCTTCTCATTAACTCATACATGACTTTAATCAGTGCTGAAGCACACAATTCTTTCAGCATGCATCAGGACTGGTCTGGGAAAAAACCCTCACTCAATAAAATATTATTATAACCATGAATTAGTTAAGAAAAAGGCAACCTTTTTCTACAGTAACTGCTGATTTTCCTATATAAAGGGTTAAACCGACCTTCACTGATCCAGAAGAGGTAATAAAATAGAACTTTAAGGACAAAAATGGAGTACTTCAAGAGATTATTATGAAGAGCTACATTCAAGATGATAGAAGACAAAACCTTATTCTTAAAGCACAGATGCTTCTAAAACAAGAGATCATACGTTTTAAAAAGCACACTACCAACCCCTTATAATGAATAAGCAAAAGGAGGGGAATCAGTTGTTTGTTTTTTTTTTTTCTCGCAGGGCTGTGGAGCTCAGAGGAAAGGGGGCATTCAGTCGATGTGCTAGCAGAGCCAGATGCACGCTTTGCACTTATGCAGGGCTGTGGAGCTGGTATTGGTTGGTAGGGGGGGAGAAAACAGAGTAAGCCTGAGAAAAACCCATCAGAGCTCCTGTCCTCCCCTTTCAGCGTTAATGGGAGGGATACAAGTCTATGGGAGCTGCAGTGGGGGATGGGGCTGGCAGAGGGGGTGGGGAGAAGCAGAGCAAGGCCTTACAATCATCAGCAGCTCTTGTTCTCTCTTTTCAGCGTTAACAGGAGGATGTGAAGCTCATGTAGCTGGGAATGGGATGGGGGAAGCAGAGCAGGATCATAGTTTAGCTTTTGTCCTCTCTCCACAGGGTTAATAGGAGGACACGAAGCCTGTGTAACCGGGATAGGGGGAGGGGATGGGGGGGTGGTGGTTTAAGGCCCTGGATCAGAGTTTCGTGCCGCGCTCTCCCTGCAGGGTTAACGGGAGGATGTGAAGCTCTCGTCTAGGGGCAGCTTTAGGATTTGTGGGGTCCTGTGCGAAACCAAACATCCGGGGGTGGGGGCGGCCAGGGGCAAACTTCCCTAAACGTGGCGGTACATTTCGGCTACTCAGAGGTCTGCTTATCCACAAAAATGAGCCAAGTTGCCCGTGATGTGGCGGTGGCCGTCGGTGGGGTGGGGTGAGCCCAGCTCCTTATCTGTAAGGCGCAGGAAGAGCAGCCTCCCCGGCTGATGGCGAGGGCGGGAGGGAGGGCCCAGGTGTGCTGACAGAAACGCGGGCCCTCAGAAAGGGGGTGGAAAACCGAACACGGGTGGTGGGGCGGAGGGGAGGGGCAGCCCCGGGGCCCCTGTGGAAACTGCTCCGAGGGCGCTCACCTGCCAGGAGGACACCGCGTCGGGGGTGGGGGGTGGGTCTGAGGCACGACCCCAGACCCTCTCCCTAAACCCAGGGAAAGTTTCCCGGAACTTTGCCGTTCGCCCCGGCGAGGGGAGCCGTGAGACGGCGGGCTAACGGCCGCCCCCTCAGCGACACCCCCCTGCGCGGCCCCCGGCGGGAGGGGGAGGGGGCGCTGTTCCCGGCTCCGCGCCGCGTTTTCCCGCTCACCCCCCTCCCTCGCGCAGAGCTCCCCGGGCCTCCTCACTCCTCCGCGTCTCCGGACCCCTCCGCCTGAGCCGGCACTTTTTCACCTCCCCTCCCCCTCTCCGCTTCCTTCTGACTTATCCCGGCCAAGGCCGCGGGGTGAGGGCGGGGAAGGCGAAGACTTCTCTTTCCCGTTTCTGTAACGGTATCCCGCTACGGGAGAGCGGGACGGAGTCTTTTGCCGGGTGAGGGAGGAGAGGCCGTTGGGACTACTTCGCGTTCCTGCCACGGTCTCGGCGGAAGGAGCTCGCTGTGCGAGAGGCTGGCGGTGCTGCGGCTCTTCTCAGCGCTTCCTGGAAACTCCCGCTTAGGAGCGAGAGGGGGGGCGGGAGAGAAAGAGTCCCAGGCCGGGAACGGGCGAGGGCGGGGGGGGGCGGCACGGCACAGCCCCCTCCCCGCCGCCGCACCGGGGACGCGCACACGCAGCCCGGACAGCCCCCGCGGCCGCTGACACCCCTCAAACCGACTCCCCCCCTCCCCCCCCCCGTTCCCCTTCCTGTGCAGATGGAGCACAGAGAAGTGAGGGATAAACTCCCTCGTAACCGCCGTGCAAGGCTTGGGGGGCGGGCACCCCTTTTCCCCTTCATAACGCGGGGAGCGCCCTCCCCCCAGAACCCCCGGAAGAGAGGGATGGGGAGCGGGAGAACGTGACGGGATAGCCGGGGGACGAAGAGCCCTTCATCCCGGGCGTGGCGGGGGTGGGGTATAGGGAGAAGCAGCCTGGCTGGGGCGGTGGGGGGGATGTGCTGGGGGCAGTGACCTTCCAAAACGGCCCCCTTTGCCCCTGTGTTTCCTTGGGATGGGGGAGACAATTCCCTCCCCCCCGCCCCGGGGTGGCTCTCCGCCCCTCTGAGCGCCCCGTGGGCCGGGAGGGCGGTGGGAGAGGGCAGGCGGCAGCGGCGGCCAGTTAATGCGAGAGCGGCTGGGGGGGGCGGGGAGGGGAGGCCGAGTTTGTAAATGGAAACACTGGTACATAAGCATTTAGCACAATCGGGCTGGAAAGCTCCAACTGCAAAGGGCTGAGAACAAAAAAAAAAAAAAAAAAAAAAAGAAAAGGAAAAAAAGGAAAAACCCTCCCTTTGGTGCCCTCTGCCTTCCGCGGCGCGCGGCAAGGCGTGCGGTGCCACGGCAAGGGCGGGCGCTGAACGCTGCCTCTCGCTGCTGGCGGCTGTGGAAGGGGCGGCTGGTACCTGCAGAGCCCCCCGGGAGGCTGCGAGGCCTGGCCCTGCCTGCCCTGCTTGCACCTGGGCAGCCGGGTCCTCCTCCTGCGCAGAGCTCCTTGCTTTGGATAGCAGGAGAACTTAGGTGCCTTTTCCTGGGTGAAGAAATTGAGGAAACGGGGCCAGCTCCCACACCTGTGTCGCTTTTCTTGCTCTGAATATCCTTTTTCCTGGCTGTGGATGCACTCCTCTTCCCCTTACTTCCAAACAACAGGCTTTCTTAAGGGGCTAAAACTCATTCCCGTTAGACCCAGCTGAAGGATACCTGCAAGTTGAGAGGGCTTTGGGGTCTACACTTTAGTACTTGCATTATTTAAGGAGACAACTCAAAATGTGCAGTGTATGCAGGCCACAAAACAGGAGGGGAAAGCAAGTCTGCTGATAAATGCCTGTGATACACAAACAAGGACACGCAGCATCAGTAAATACCGTATGCTTCATTAGATACGGGCTTTAGTGATTCTGCCTAACAGTTAAAGACCTTAGTTCCTCTGCCTTTTCTAGCTGGTTATCTTTTACAAACTCATCGCTCCAGCGCTGCCAGTTCCCAGAGTTTACCACCCTTCAAACGTGGAGTTGTTGATCCTCTCTGCTGTCGCAATGCAACTCTTTGACACAAAAAAAACCCCAACCCTTCCTCTGCCGAATCCGTGAAGTTCAGGGATTCTGGGACTATTCAGGAAAAGCAGGCGACATGTAATGAAATTATGTGGAAGAGAAAGATCCATTATAGCAAGTAGACACCCGTAAATCCTGTTAGTGACCAAGCATTTCCATAGAAATTTCCTGATTCTAGATGCCTAGCACCTTTCATACGCTTCCATTTCCTTATCAACATTCCTAAATCTGTACGTGGCTTCATTTACAAACCTAAAATCCAAATGTAAACTGAGGGTGAAGGTTGTCCTAATCTCTTTGAAGTTGCTGTCTCGTTCATCGGTTTTAGCTCTAAATTTCGTAGTTCAGGGTCTACTGGAAAGAGCAGCCTCCAGCTCTTGGGGTCAAAGAGAGAAACACTCTTCCAGCACTAGTCAGCTAAAGATGATCTGTGCTCTGTTTTAGGCCTCAGCTCCCTTTTAATCTCTTTTTGTTAGTTGCTCTCTTTGTTGCACTTTTATTATTTTGGTCTTTGTACTCCAATCAGTACAGAACGTCTTGTAAATATATGTATTTATTCTGTCAGTCTTGCACTGCTTCCCTTCTACCATCAAAATATTAAAACACAAAAGCTCACTGATTACTCATCAGCAGATCTGCAAATTTACACACAGGCAGGAGCAAGTCAGCAAATTAAAAACAACTCCTTCAAAAAACTTTGGCTGAGAATGGATTGTTTCCAGATCCTTTTTTTTTTCCTCAATAAAAAAGGCAGGTCCTGGGGAAAGCTAATAAACAGCCGCTATTGAAAAGCTGATAGTGCACTGCATTCTGATGCTAGTTGTTTTGGAGTAATTGCAATCTTGTGTTTAGATAGCAGGAGATAGGAAAATGTCACTTTGTCTACATGTCCCATAAGAATAAATCATCCTGGATACTTCAAGGGGATAAAGTGTCTAGCAACAAAGAGCTGATTCAATAGTCTGGACTGAAAAGCTTTACGTTGCCTGGTAGATAGTTTAAATTATCATGGGAGGATTATCAAAAGCCTAAAAAAACCCCCAACACATTAAAACGAAGAACTCAAAGTCTTCTTGTCCAACTGCAGGAAATTCAAGTGTTGGAGAGAAGGAGAAAAAAAAGCCCACCGCTCCCTGATTTCATGAACTCTTAATTGAGGAAAAGTGGTTTATTCCTAAATGTCCCTTCAGTGTGCTCTAGTCTGAGTAAGTTACTGTTTGTCCTCTTGTTTTTATGGCAACCACTCCAGTATTGACCACTTTAATATCAACCACTTGAGCATTTTCAGTGATTCCTGAGAACCGCGTGAGTGATAATGTGCCTCCTGCACCCGCAGCCCAGCACAGGGAGCCTCAGCACCACTGCGTGGGATCTAAAGATGCACCTTGAAAAGTTTCAGGTTCTGTGATTAAGTATAAATCAATTATTCTGGCTCAATTTTGTTCAATTAATGATGTTAATTGCCTGGCTGGCAGACAATTTAGAATTTGAAACCGTTTCATTACTGATACATAAAGATTTCGCAGTTGGAAGTGATTTAACAAGTATTGTTGATAATAGATCCAATACATACCCCTCTCCTGCTGTTTTGTTAGCTCCCCAGTGCCAGGTAGAAGGGAAGTCCTGCTTGGTTAGGTGAAGTAAAAGATAATCTGGTTGAGAACTGTGGTTTATTTTAAAGAATTACCAGAACCGGTGTAGTATTTACACCTGTATTTTTAATGTTCCAGCTGACATTTTTTGGTTTTGATGTTAATCAAGTGAGCAGAGATCACTCTCAATCCGGACTAGCAGAATCCAGTAAAAAAGGTGTTAGTTTTATATAGCTGCTGTTCTAGCGCTAGGCGCATATTAAACAGGGAAAGCTGTGGTTATCAGACTGGAGTACTTGATACTCGGTACTCTCACATGGTACGTTTGAAGTGATATTACTGAAATATACTGCAAGAGACGCTGCTCTTCATCTTTCAAGCTTCCTGCTAGGCCTCTGGCGGAGGATGAGGGAAGTTTACAGAAGCTTCCCAAATGGGAAAGGGAATAGAAAAGTCAGTTAAATGATGTATTTGTGAATCAGCAGCTGAAGAAACATTGTCATGTGAAGGGAATCTCACTATTAAATAAATGTTTCCATGCCTACATACTTAAGTGAAAGCCTGTGCAATACTGCAGTCCCATCGCAGAGCCTAAATCGTGCAAACCCACACCGTTTCCATGCTCCAAGTGCAGGCAGCAGAAACATGGGGGAGCAGAGAGAAGATGGCATCATTTGTTCGAATGAGCTGCTGTCGAGGGTGCCTGTGTTTGCCTTCCCCACCTTCTCACCAGAGACTACACTGCAGGTCACGGGAACTATAGCCATGAGGCTGAAGAGAGGTGGAGCTCGCTGAGCCGAAGCAAACACGTTCGAGAAGTCAAGCAAGTACTTTTGGAGAAGGAAATTTCAAGCACACTTCTTAACCCGTCGCACAGCCTGTTTGGGATCTGGCAAGGCTGCGTTAATCCTAAGGCCAAAGAAGTAAACTGCAGGTAGAAGATACAGGTGTCTCCTGTCTGTGGCTGCCAAGGATAGGTAGTGAGAAGACAGTGCAAGACAGCACAAAAATTGCCAGGACAGCATGCTCATTTTTCAGAAAGCACCCATTAGTGGAATTGTTTTCTTTGCTCAAATTTGACAAATGAGTTCAAGCTGTCACACATCCTGCAGGATACATTACACTGAAGTATCTAGCCTCTATTTCCCAAACAGCTCTGTCACCCCACTAGTCAGCATCTATCGAAGGCACCTCACTGCAAGTTGTAGTCCCTCAAGACAAAATAATTCAAAATATTTATACCCTTTTTTTAATGAATGGAAGATGCTCTTACATATAAGCTGAAGATACGATAAACACCAGCAGAAGTGGCTAAACTTGTTTTACATTTTCTGGTGATGTCGAGTTGCCCCTTACAAATCTGTTTGCTGTTCTTCTGGCCTCAACAGATGTAGAATGATATTTCAAAGACCACTGATTATACCACTCAGTACCTGGAAAGAGAAAGAAGCTGTGGATGGAGTTAAGAAGAGAGATAAAAGCAGTCTGTGCCCCAAACCCCAAATTTTCATAATGCACATGGGTTCATTCTGTGAACTAGATGCAGAGAGCTACGGGGATGTTACGCTGCAATCCTACAGCTCTAATTCTTGCACATTTAAAGCCGTATCTGATTACGCATTTGTATATTTTCTGAGTATGTAATTATTTAGCACAGTATGTGCGGGTTATGGAGTAAACCCAGTTGGGAGTGGTGCACTGAGAAGGGGAGAAAAGGTCTGCGTGTGGGTGGGTTTGTCTGTGTTGGTGATTGCAACAATTGGTGCGTGCAGTGCAGAGAAAAGTCTTACTTGGGAAGAAACAGAGATAAAATCACAGCTTTGTGCTGCGAGCAGTTATTGCCTGCAGACTACGAGGATCCAGAACACCTGCTCAGGTGTAGTCCCAAGCAGGTTACAGTCAAAATAAGAGTTTCAGGCTTCTCAGAGTTGAGGAGTTAAAGAAATCTAAGTGTCCTTGCTGTAAATGCAAGGTAAATTATTCATTCTCTCTCTCTCCCTCCCCCTTCCCTCCCTCTAGTTCAGTTTTTCTTTTCATGCTTTAATCGTTTTGACACCAAGCTGTACAAAAGTAATTTAAAATTAACATGAGTGACACTTGGTAGATAGCAGGACCTAGCGCAGGGCTCCACCTTCTACTCGGGACTGTGGAGAGGGGCTCTGGATTGGCTGCAGGTCCTGAGGCAGCTGATGGGGACCAAGGAAAAACATGGCAAACAATTAATTTGCTAATTTAGTTTTCTGTTTAATTTGAAACCAGAAAATTGTCAGGCACTCATCAGCCCACGAGCAAGGCTGAGTGGACTTAGGGCAGTGCCGCACTCTTGACAGCAAAGAGGGGACACATTTGATTAGCCAGCAAAGCAATTTCTTCTGCCGGTACCAATGGCATTTAATAGGCTTGATAGAGTGTTTTAGCATTGAAGTTCTGCAGTGACAGGTTTTGTGACACCTCTCCTCAATCCAGTGCATTTTGTGTATGTGATAACAGCCTCTTTCACTGGGAAAGAGGTAACACGCACACGCGTGTTGCAAAATAGCTGTAAAAAGTTGCCACCTTAAGCGCAGAACACGCCGTAGCCAGCCATTATCCTGGTACCTCCAAACGATGCCTCGGTCAACCAGAATTGTTACAGGGATAACTCCTGTGCACGATAAACGATGGCGAGGCCATAACAAGGCTGTATCAGGACTAACGTCCTTTGAGGGAGAAAGAAATGCTCTAATTTGATTTCCTCCTGTCAGCTCTGAAGGAGAGTATGTAATTTCAGATCTGCATGGAGTGGGCCCTTTATGCTCAGTTTTGGGCCTATTTTTGATTTAGTAAATTGAATTGTATCTACTTATTTCACATGTCCAATTCAGAATTTCACTACTGGCTCATCAGAGCAAAAAGGTGCACATTTACTGGGACTGAGAAACCACCACAACCCTAAATTTCATCTCACGCATTTGCAAGGATTTGCTGTTGTGCGTGTGAGTGGGTGTGCGAGAAGTTGTGAACACATTAAATCAATTAGTTCGTTACCAGCAGAGGGAGCGTGGGTCAGGGCTGGGTTCAGCAGGGAGTCAGTAGGCTAAAAACGGGACTGTCTCCCAAGGAAGCATCACAGCGCAGCTCTCTAAAAGAAAGACTGTTGCAGCATCAGCACAATTGTTTCCTAAATCCAACTGAACCGAGAGATAGGATCTCATTTGCAACTCTGGGACCTTGCTTCGCCTCCCTAATTCACAGATTTCCTCTTCCCCTTCTAAACGATGCTCCCTGTAAGTCAAAGTCACTAGATGGTACTGTTGCTGTTTAATATTGACGCCTCTGTGGGCCAGCGATTTGGGAAACTCACATTTCTGCTGAGAGCTGAAGAAGGGCTGTGTAATTTATCAGGGAGATGCAAGCGAGGAGCCAGGGAGAAGAAGTAGGTCAGGTCTGGTTCTGGCGATTCGGCTGTCAGAGGGGGAGCAGAGGGATGGCAGAGATTTCATCTGAGCTGGTTTGCTTCCAGGTCTGCTGCCTGAAGAGGGGACAGGGTCAGGCCCTCATGTAAACCCCCTGAAACCCAGGTCTTAGCCAACCTCGCTTGTGGTTAAATGCTGCTGGGGGTAGTTCAGGCTCAAGAGGAGGGACGAGTCCTCTACAGCTGCAGTCGGTGGAAGTTGTGTTGCTTACTGACCTTGGTGCACGTGGAGTCAGCCTCATGGCAGGAGGAAACACTGGCTCGGACAGCAAATCTCAACCTTTATAGCACACAAAAAGCCAACCTGAGGCAAGCGACTGGTTGCACAAATTCCTTAACCACTCAGAAACACCCCCAAGCCTTCAAATGACATCATTGCCCGGGTCCCATCCCGTTAGGAGGTCACCAACCTCTCCCATCACGGATGGTAACAAACAGGTTATTGTGCTCTGCTCTGCAAACAAGCCCCAGCCCTCCCAACTGGGAGAAAGACTCCTTCCCTGGTCAGGCAGCCCACGGAGAGCGAGCGAGCGAGCGAGCGAGCTGCCTGCCCTGCCCTGCCTTCACTTGGGTTTCTATTAGAGGGGGAAGTCAGGCCAATTAAATCAGGCAGCATTGAATCTCTAATTGACATAAATGAGACAGACAGACAGCTGGGAAGACTGGTGGGGAGGAGGGAAAGGGGAGCAGGTGCCCTGCATGAGAACGAGATGGAAATCCAACCTAATAGTACTGCAGCTTTTCTTATTCTGTATGTTTATATTAGCTAGCAACATCTTGAAAAGAGTCTGAGCTCCTGCTGGAGATAAATTAGTGAAATAAATACAAGTTACAACCATTGTGTAGTTGATTGGGATGTTCCCCAAAACCTCCAAACAAACCCAAAGAAAAAAAAAAACCACCTCAAAAAGACTTTTTTATTTGTGTAGTTAAATAAAAAAAAAAATCTGGTTTTTCCCCATGCAGTTTGAACATAAGGCCTCGCAGCTGAACAATTACAAAATAATTTTAAATCATATTTGTTTAATTTTCCACATCTGAGCATCGCTTGACTAGGTATTTCCCCCTCTCTTTTTACCGGGGAGCACTCTTTTTCCTTGAACAGACCCTTCAAACATTAATTTATACAGAAATAAGTTATTTAAATTCATACATTTCAGAAGAATGAGGCAGAAAGGGGAGTAACTTACCAAAGTCCCATACACCAGCACCAGCACTGTGGATGGAACCAGAATTACCAGCCCTTCGGCAGGCGTCTCCCCGGGGAGAGCGTGCAGCCTCACCCAGGGTGTTGCCCTTATGGAAACACAAACTGTTGGCCATTTTCTCGAAACACACTTCTCGTGCGGTACAGGGGAGCGGAGGGAACTGTGGGGGTACAAAAGCAAGGGTGAAAAAGCAGTCCCGAGTGGATGCAAGTAACAAGGGAGGGGCCAAATTCAGTTTTGCTGTGCTGGTAAATCCTCCAGCAGCACAAAAAGCCGCAACTTTTGCAAACCAGGATGAAAACAACCTGTATCTTAGTTTTAAAACAATGAAGATTTGCACATCGGGGTCCAAGAACAGCAGAAATGGTTTTAACTTATGTTCCCAGAAACTTTTGAAGCCTCTTCCCAAATATTTCAACACATTTTCCTTTATCATTTTCCCAGCTGGGATCATTTTTGCCAGTACAGGCAATTCTTCTTGGTATCCATGGGAATTGCCTCCATAATTAGATGTGCACCCAGTGCACAGATCAGAGCGTTCAAACCCAGCAGCTGGAACTAGGAGGCGGGTCTGATTAAATCTGCTCTGCCACGAGGAGAAAAGCCAGCTTTAATGAAACATCAGAAGAGCTCCCTACCCCTTCTTTAAACAGAGTAGGAAAGGGACTCCCGTTTTACTTCAGGAGGTGCTGCTGATCGTGCGCTCGCAAGAGAGAGTGTAGCAGCAAGTGATTGGGGGCCTTGAAACTGGGGATCTGTCTCATTAAAAAGGGTCTAATTGCCAACAATGGCATTTATTAAAGGGGGCTCACAATATGCCTTCAGAACTACAGTAAAGACTGCAAATGTTGGCAGTTGCAGACCTCAGTTTTCTCCTCGATAGTTTAGGATAACCCCTTCTCAAGCCAGTGAGATCAGGGTCAGCTCATACGTGTCTCGTAGAGGAACAACTTCTCATCTGGGTTTCCTGCCCTGACCAGAAGCGATCATTTGTGTGCATCCACAAAAACACGCACACAGCCAGCCAACAACTCTTTTTTTTTTTTTCATGGAAAGTAAATGATTTCTATTACTGCTATACAGAAAAGGGAGCTGGTGAAAGAGGCAGACGGTTGGATAGAAATTATTAATCTGACACGAGCTTTTTTTACCTTTAGTTGCTGCTTCCGCTTGGTGTCACAAACCCCATGACGACTGGAGGCTTCCCCGCAGGCTGGGACACGGAGCTGACCGAGGGAGGCAGGCTGTGGGGGTGCCGATGGCACAGCAGAAAAATCGTGCCATAAACCTGCATTTCTCTGCCTTTTTTAAAAAAACAGAGCTGGGAGTTGGAGTGGAGGAGACATGTTAAAATTACAAGTAGTTTGGTGGGTGGGGAAAAAAGCGACTTTTAACAAATAATGATTTTCCTACTGCTTATGGCAGCAGAGGACACGGCGGGGACTAGGGATCAAACACAGCTCTAGTCTAGACATAGCTGCAATCCCTGCCTGCCTTAGAAGTTCATACAGCACAGGCTGAGAAGAATTTAGCATATCGTTTCCCTAATATGATTAAAATGCAGCTCCCTGTCCTGGGGTACTGACAAATCCTCAAATCTATAGGCATTCAAAAACACGTTACCGTTTCCACTGCTGAAGAAGTAATTCACTTTGCGGATGTGGCAGTGGAGACAAGCGATGCTCACAGATCCCAGCTAACGGAGGTTTCTTTAACTGAAGTTTGAACTCAGCTCTTCTTGTAATTCGAATATCATTTTCACAGACCTCGCAAGATGCAGATGAATGAGAGATTCCTGGCTTTGAGTCAAATGCTGCAGTAATTAAATGTTTATAAAACACGTCAAGCATGCAAAGTGCTATTCTCATAGACAAGAAACCAACAGACTATGGCAGATTGGAGCCGGGTTTTGAGGCACACCAGCAAACACAGCTCATTTCTCCCACTACACCTCTCTTTTAGAGTTGCTAACAGAGGATTACGGAGAACATTACCAGGTTCTTTTTATTATAACCAGAATAAGTCAAACCAGAATTGCTTTCTTTCATATGAACATGTGCGCTTCAAGAGTTTTTCCCTCTGTAATAAACATCCAAGTAGAGGGCCAGCTTGCTGTTTATCTCGTGAAGAAACTACCCCTAGGGAAACGAGAAATTGCTGCTACTTCTGATCTCTCACATAAAACTGAAGAGGTTCCACCTGCTACAGGTTTCTAACACCATCTGCTGTTTAAAAATAAGACAGCATTCGAGCTAAGCAGCACACGAGAGTTTCTACTTGCTTGATAAACCAGAAGCGACACCAGCTAATCTAGAAGGTTTGTGTAATTGGCACATTTCACTTTTGTTCTTTCAAGCCCTGAATGTATTTTGACTTGATCTTAATTATGAAGTTTATTATTTCTTCGCTAGAAGACCCAGAAACCCAACGAGCAGCAGCGGAAAGCCAGGTCCACACCACAAAACTTAATTCTTCATCCACGGTCACGGGACCCCATCTTTTCAGTATTGAAGCAGATTTTGAAGCAGTGTAATTCCACTCCAAAGCCTGGCCCAAAGAACCTACTTAAAAACTTTTTCTTAGGAGAGACCCATAGCCTCCACAGGGTATGAGAAACGCAAAGAAAATAATTCTTTCCGTTAAAAATATTTACATTTTGCCCATACTGTTGCCTGTATGACAGAATAAACACTCTAACCAAGGATTCTTTTACTGCTTCCTGACTGAAAGTGATACAAACTTTTGTCCCGGAAAAAACAACAGAGCCCTGCAGTTCATTACACATCTAAATCGAAGGACTCACCACCAATGCTCTTAGTTTTTGCATGTGTTAAAAAGCAAGGAGGTATTCTTAATAACAACACTTTGTCTAAAAAAAAAAGCTTTCTCCAAATGGGTCCCTACGGAGCGCAGCCATTCATCCCGAGACAATGCAGTAGTTTTCTCACCGCAGGTTTAGACAAAAATCACCCAAAATCTTGAAGTCTAATACCAAACAGAGGATGCAGCTATGTGATCCTTCTCTAGTCGTATCACGTCAGCCCATTTACAGCATCACCCTCCATATTTAACATTTATAACCCCCTCCACATACATCATTTAAAGAGTCAGTGGCTCCTTTTGTAAGCGATCAGCTTCTTACCCCAGCACTTTACATGCACTGCTCGACAAAAGAGACCTTTTACATGTCAATTTATTTTCAGACAAGCATATCTGAAAGGGAGTTTCTCTCCAGAGTAGAATTAGTATTAATGGCAGGTGTTCCAATGTAACACAAAAGGAGGAAGGCAGCAAGTTAGCTGAGCTTAAGTAGTAAGACAACTTGATGTTTTAATAACCAGAGGCAAGAACATGGAGCGGCAGCGGACCTCCAGCTTTCATAGCATGAATGAAGGTTTTATTCAGAGCGCCCTATGTACTTGCGAAGAAGACCTTGAAATATTTTAAATGTTTTCTTGGCGTTAAAAGAGGGATTAAAATGTTGAATATTACATGAAAGCGCAGCATCCGCCCCACATACCGTCAAACACGCTTGTGGTCACTGAGTATTTCCAAAGCCTCCCACATGCTTGGGAAGGCGGCAGTGGCTGCCACGAGGAGGCGGTGGCACCTGGGAGGCCACCAGCTGCACAATTCACTGTCCACAAACGGCAAAAGATGCAGGAAAAAGACTTACACAAACTAACTTGAAGGTGGGGATTTGAAGAGGGTATTTGCATTAGTTGGCTGGAAAGTTAAAAGGCTGATTAGTTGCTGAGTGAAGTTTCACTAAGAAAAAAAAGAGGCGATTGCCAAGAAAGTTACTGGCCTTCAGTTTTAAAGATGGCCTAAATAATCATGATGGGAATATTTATGAGGCCAAAATACATTTATTTATGCTCCGTTTAATTTGACAGAGGTCAGTACCACATCATTAAGAGGAAGGCACGACTACTTTACACAGTGGGAAGAAGGAAAACAACCTCTCAGCTGCGTCAACCTCTTTTACAACAGAAAAGTTGCTGATTTACGCCCCCAAATAGGAAAGTTTAGCTTTTCTTATACAGAACCTGTATTATATAAAAGAGAGCTGTTCAATATTATTTTCAGGCTCCTTGTCTACGGATTAACACGCTATTTTTGCACAGGTTAATTGCAGGTAGACTCAGCTATTCGAGGCTGGATTCCAGGATTTCTGCTCCCTTGAGCTTTCGTATAGACGTACAGGACAAAATCTTAAAGGTCAAGTTGGCTATGAAACACCTGAAATAACACAAGCAGTTTTCCTTGTAAAGATTTCCTTATGTACGAAAGTTAAATACACTTTTTGTCCCTTTTCAAATCAAGACAAAGGTAAGCTGTATATCCTCTTCGTCCGAAGTTAAAGCTGCATGACCTCAAACTCTGTGAGAGCAGATCTTTCAGTCTTCTCTAACATGCTAGCTTCCCCCAACAGGCATTAGAGACCCAGCCTGCCACAGGCCCAACTTTCGCCTCAAATACTGCAATTTCAGCTGACAGCCGTTGGTCCCAACTGTATTTTGGCAAAGGTTTAATACTGTCAGGACAAAACTAGAATGGGAACAAGGGGGCCCAACCCATCTGTTACAAGCACTTACAGTTCTCATACACAGAAAGATCAACAAGTCCATTTTTATTGAGCACTGGAATTAAAAAAGTAACAGCATTGGTTGATTTGGAACTAAAAATCAAGACTTATTTTTACTTATGGAAGGATCACTCAAAACAACTTGGTTAAAAGCACCCCAGAAAGCAAGGTGTAGCCCTTCTTGTTCACTCTGTTCTCCAAAGTGATGGAGGTCCCAGAAGCTGCAGCTGCACCAAACAGAGTTCCTCTGATTGAAGACCCCAGTGAGGCGGAAGGGTTTGAGGCTCTGGGTATTGAGGTTTGATGCTCCGGGTATCAGGGTTTGACGTTCTGAGTATCGCCTCACAGCCACGCAGAGTCTGCAGCAGCCCTGGGCCGCTCTCCCTGTGCCCACAGAGCTCTGCACCTGGTTGTCCTACGCATCTTTGAGGTGTCGCTAGTTGGCCTCCCACCAGCACCATTAAAGGGAGGATTAAGCAAAGGTTGTAATGTTTTTCCTGACTGAGATTTGAAAACATTTACAATTTCATACAAACAAGCCAGCTGCCATCCAAGCGGGGCAAACATTTAGTTTAAGACCCATCCTGACGGTCCATACTGTTGAGAGGTTCACAGTGCATGGTGATCACCACCAACACGTCCCAACCCATCCACCATTTCAGACCCCACCCTTGAAATGCAGCATAGGAAATATTCCGAAAAACTGTCAAGGTATCTGCTTCAATCCCAACAGCACCCAAAGGGACTGACCCCAGCTCCAGAAAGAAGCTGTTTATAATTATCGTATTGGTTTCAGGTACCGAAAACTTGCACACCTTTTCACTGGCAGAAGAGTTACCGCACACTTGTAGGAAACATAAGGCAGGTTCATTGGCACCAACACAAACATGGTGCCAGAGGAGAAAGCAAGTCGTTTTAAGGAAGGCATTTTGCGTGGTGGAGTGTCCCCCTCCCCAGCTATGAGTAAAACATTAAATCCAGCTCTGCTGGGGGTCGGTGGCAATACCAGTGAGAAGATCCAGTCTGCACTGGCACTGGCCACCTCCTCTCAGTGGCACGGGACACTAGGGCAGCACTTGGAATAAATATAGGAAGAAATTGTGACTATTTCAGCTTCTGGGAGGCTGCTCCAGGGATTAAAACAGGACCTGCCTGGATGACGGTAGAGGAGGAGAGAGCCATACATCTCGGAGAAAATTTTGTTATGGAATTCTCCATTTTACAGTTAACCGGGACTAAGCAAAAGGGAAAAGCAAAAAAAGAAAGTTTCCCCTCTCATTATGCGATCAGCCAAAAGTAGCAGACATTCACATGAGAACCTTTGCTGCTTTCAGTCACATCCTTGCGCACGTGAGCGTTTGCAGTCCCTGTAGCTCTGAGAAACAGCCACCACCGAACCAGGGAGCTCCAGCAATTCCCTGCAAGTCAGAATGGGTCGGGAATTTATTTCTAGCACAGTTTGCCTCCAGGTGTTGGTTTCTACTAACACGAAAATGTCCTGAGAGTAAGAAGTTCCCCTCCACAGCCCGTGTCCTGCCATCTTTCCTGTTGATTACTGCCTTACTCCATAACTGGTTCTAATTACTTCCCACTGCAAAGTGAGGTATTGCACCTGAGAGAAGGTGGCATAATATACAGCCCTACTCCAGTACTGCTGGTTTTCCCATCACAGGGCCAGATGAAAAAGCTTTGCAGATCTCCCAAAAGACAGGCAAGAAACATTATCCCTGTACGACGTGGGGAAATGACCGGAGTTGCTTATTCTGCAGCTAAAAGTCAGTCAGTAAAATAACGTCAACTGAATGACACGTTTATTGTACAATTCAGAAAGAAACCCTGAGTTACCAACTGTAGAACAAAGTTAAATTAAAAAAAAAAAAAAAAGGATGTTTTGTTTCATAGGTTTCTGCTGAAGGGAAGGAAAACCAAAAATGGTAAAAGCAGCAGCCAGAGCCAGCCCAAAGCCTCAGCTTTGCCGAGGAGAAGGTTCCTTTGTCATCCCCACCTTTGCGGGTGACAAACTCCCCCAGGAGTGATGGGGACAACAAGAAGACAGGAGGGCAGAGGGAAGGAATGAGCCAAACCTAGCAGGCATTCCGGACAGCTGAGCATCTAAGGGGGTGTTTGGAAAACCCGTCGTTTATTTTGTTCAGAGAATTGCCATCTGGACTGGGGGAGGGCAGGAGAGAGGAAGAAATGGAGTCTAAAAAAGTCGACCTTACACTCTGAACACACACACACACAAAAAGTGAAGTGAAGGGAAGTGAAGGGGAGGGAAGTTCTTTACAAACACGAGTGCTGCTGGTTAGGAGTCTGCAAGGTTGACCTTGGGAAGGGCACCCAAAGGTTCAAGGGAAGAAAAACCCCAAAGCCTAAATCCCAAACATTATGCAGTCTTCCAGCTGCAATGGCGTTGGAGAGGATCAATTCCAGGAAATTATGTAGCTACAACAAATACCTGGCCCTATGCAGGAAAGGGTGAATCAGAGCTGCTTTTTAGTGCCACTTGACATCAGTTATACATTCTAGTTCTCATATACACAGATGGATGTCTTTAAAAATTGACAATTTACACTTCAAAAAAGTTTTACAGTGAAGTTCTCTCAGCAAAGATCAGTCCATACAATGAGGAGCCAGTCTTTCAGAAACAGGCCTTTTGAGAACAAGTCCTCAAGGGAGCTCCTGTGCAGGCACTGACCACCCCATCTCCTGCCCCCCGTCTTCAGTAGGTGTGCAAAGCCTGGTGTGCCTGCACCGCACTGTGCGGCTGCAGACCATCCCAACTTCACAGTGTGGTGGAAGGAAGTTTCTTCACCCGCCTCTGTGCCAGAATGGAGGATTCGATGGGCTTCAGCTGGGGGCTTGGCTTGGAGCTGTTCAGTGCAGAGTATGTGGCAGCCATTGCCCCCTTGGAGAGAACGCACGAGAAGTCATTTAGATGTAGACGTATTTAAGACTCACGGCTTTACAAGATGAGGGAGCAGAGTAGCCAGACCCACACACAAAGCCAGGAGCATCTTTCTTTTTTCTTTAAATCTCCCTCCCATACTGACATGCTGTTCCAGAACCACCCTAGGTCTTCCTGCCAAAAAACTAGCCTGTCTTGTATTGCCTCTCCTGGCCCACGCCTCTCCAACCTTCCATACTGCTTTGCCCGCACCACCGTCGCCCCACCTGGACCACTGCTTTCCAAAGAGCCCAAGGTATGTGAGGAACCAGCTGAAGGCCCAGCCCAGACTTTTTACCTTTACAAGCTGAACGTCCTGGTGATTCAGCTGGCTCTGGGGTAAGCTGTCCTTCTGGGTTATCCAGGGATGCTGCAGGACCTGCTTAGCTGTTAGACGCTGGTGAGGATCTACGTGAAGCATCTTGGATACCAGATCCTAAGGGCATCGTTTGGAACGTTAGACTTTAGAAGATTTCATAGTTTAAATGCAACACCACCATCTGTCAGCCCCCAAATCAGGATTTAAATTCAGAGGCCAAGTTTAAAGTCCCCAGACAATAATCTCCCTTTGTATAAAATACATTTTCGGTAGGTCCGGGAGGTGTAACACAGCAGCAAACCCAGCATGGGTCAAGCACGAGGTTGGTGTTCCACACAAATATTCACAGCCAGAGAGAGCTAAAACAAAGCAGGGAGAGGCACGCTGCTGAGCTGCTATGGGGGAGATATGCATGGGGTAGAAGCTACACTGCTGGTTTTCTCCTCTCTCCTCTTTCTGCCCACCCTCCCCAGCCTGCTCTAAACTTGCCTCATAGCAACTGGCCATGCTTGACCTTAACCCTTTAATGTAACGCAGATGATTATCAAACCTTACCTTGGCCATGTCAGAAATAGTGTCCCAATTGCCTCCACTGACGGAGAACTTCCCCCCGCCTATCCGTGTCAGGATCTCTTCTGGGGTGTCACTGGGACCATTTGCAAACGGAGTGCAGCTGAGGAGAGAAGAGAGAGCATTTGATTTACTGTCCCGTGACCCAGGCAGGGAGTGCCTCCAGGTAGCAGCGACTGACAAGGAAAGGTCCAACTGCCACCGCGGAGCATGTCTGAGAGCAAGGTGGTCACAGCTCCAGCCGTTGCCTTCCAGCGAGACAGAGGCGCTTACCCTGCGAGCATCGTATATAAGAGAACTCCCAGGCTCCAGATGTCGCAGCCCTCGTCGTAGCCTTGGCGTTTTAGTACCTGAACAGAATAAGCAAAGGCAAAAAAAGTGTGTTTGGTTCTTGTCGTTGAGCTCACTGCAGCTCGTGAAGAGCAGCTTGATCCCTGCGTGCAGTCTGTATGCAAAGCTTCTAGAGCCCTGCTGAAGAGCAAAGTCTTGGACTGAAGGTCAGGATTCAAATCAGGCTTTGGTATCACGGAACAGAGGAACCCCTCAGGCACATCAAAACGACAAGTGAGACAGAAGCCATGTTCCAATGCGGTGACTCTGCATGCACGCTCCATGGTGTGCTGGCTCTTTTTCTTTCTTCTGCACCAGGATAGCTGAGTGGAACATCATCCCACTGACCCTTTTAACAGGTCAGTTAATCAGGAAGAGAAGCAGCCTAGAAAATCACTGGGATTTTAAAGTCTCACTACCCTGAGCAGAGCCGCCCCCCATCAGGGCAGTACAAGCTGGAGGACTGCACTGTAACTGCACTTGAGATCCCCTATTTGTTCATTACTACAAGTGGTATTTCTGTAATTACCTCTTCCAGGACAGAGTATGTCAGAGCAGGCTGGAGTGAAGAACAGGGCAGACCTACGCATGCTGAGAGAGAGCACAGGCTAGGGGAGGGATGTGAGAGCTACCAAAGGGTCTCAATAAGGGTCAATAAGGTGCTTACCTCAGGTGCCACGAAGTTTGCCGTATAACAAGGAGTCATGAGAAGGCCATTCTCAGCCCTCAGCTGCTTGGCAAAGCCAAAGTCACAAATGCGAATGCTTTCAGGGTTTCCTGACTCATCCATGTAGAGAATATTGCTGGGTTTCAAGTCCCTGTGAACCACCTGTGGAGCAAAGGAAGTGCCATTCTCATACCCCTGGAAGGCAAAGGTGTCTGAAGCTGCATCAGGACACTCAACCCCTGCTCTGGCCCCACAGCTGGCTTGCCAAGACAGCAACACCAGCAAGAAATAGTAGTCCTGACAGGCAGAGTTACTCCCCGGAGGAGAGGGAGCATAGTGCAATGTCAGACAGCTTCCCAGGAAAACAGACGTAACCATACTCACCCCTTGGGAATGCAGATACTCCACCGTTTTACAGATCGTGTGCAGGACCGAACTGGCTTCCCTCTCCGAGAAAAATTTCTGTCTGAGGATTTTATCCAGCAGCTCCCCTCCCCTCATCAGCTCAGTCACCAGATACACATACTTCCCATCATCATACACCTACCAAAGCAAATATGGAGAGGTTAACCCAAAAGTGCTTCCAGAGCTTCCCTTTTGTTCTTCTGCCACCAAGCAGCAGACAGAAATCAGCAATGAAGAGGTGGGTCTGGGGGTGCTTCCCCACTCAGGGGCGATACATTGAGCAGGGACATTGGGCTGCCTGTGCTGGAGCTGCATTCTGCCCCCAGAGACCAATCTGCACTTCCTAAACCAAAATACAGGAAAAGTCATTCAAGTCACACTCACATCTTTCAAGGTGATGATGTTTGGATGCTGCCCATATCGCAGGAGGATTTCTATTTCCTCAGAAGGGTCTCGCTTGCTCTTGTCAATAACCTGCAAGAGTACGGATAAGCATTAGCCACAACAGCGTGGGAAAGGGGCCAGGACAAAGCAAACAAGCTGAGTGTTTGGAGTCCTGCAGAGATCCTGTATCAGAGCCGTTCCCTGTCCCGGCCCTCTTTAGCAATAAGCTCTAGAAATCCCTTAGTTGCTTCACCAGTTCTGTGTCCCCAAACCCCAAAGTTTTATGTCTGGCTTATTTGTTAAGAGCTGACACAGCCACAGCGAACTTTGCAAAGAAAGGTGAGATACTATCCTCCCTCTGAGAGAGGACAACACTGCTTCCCCACTATCCCTAGATAAGAAAGATTGTGCAGTTACACGCACGGCAGCACAGAAATTGTCCATTTAGGCCCCACACAAGCAGGGAAATCAAATTCAATCCTGGATGTTATTTTGGTCATCATGGGGATGAACAGAAATCTAACAGGGGAGTTCAGTTCAGATGGTAAATCTCAGACCTTGACTGCGTATTCCATGTTCGTTGCTTTATGAATGCAGCGTTTACACACTGAGTAGGAGCCGACTCCGATTGCCTCCTTCACCACGTAGCCGTCGTTGAACTGGACATTCTTGCCGTGCAGCTGCTGCAAGAGGAGAGCAGAGAGTTGATGAGCTGGGAGAGTTCAGGGAAGGGTTTGCGCAACGTGATGAGTTAACTGCAACACAGAGCGAGCTGACAGACTGCTGTCTGCTACATCCCACAGCTTCTCCTCCCGGCTAGGGACGAAGAGAGGAGAAGAGAACAAGGCAGATATAGGTCAGTAGGCGAACACTATCTGCATCTAGCACGGTGCATTTCGGTGGCACCTTTCAACCCACAGGCATTTACACAGACCTCCCGCTAGCACGGGTCCACCTGGGGAGAGGAAAGCAAACAGACTGGCATTGCCCTGATGGCCTTTGCACATGACAGTCAACAGAAATGAAAGAACAGGATGCAAGAATTCAAAACAGAACGACGCTGCCTCAGGCTTCCTGTTAGCTCTGCTCCAGACGGTACAGACCCACTCTGGAGTATTACTGCAGCTTCAAACAGTTGCTCCTCTGTCCCCACGTTTTACCTGTACCACCGAATGTAGAGGCGACTGGGCAGGTTTCACCTTGCCATCCTCCATCAATCCGGTTGCCACAAAACTGAAGCCTCGGAAGAGCTGATGGGCCCCTGCGCTGGGGGGGATGCCTGGGGAATCTGCAACAGGCGTTGAGAGACAACTTGAAGAGGGCTAGCCCTGTGGAAGCAGAAGCCTCCCCCTTGCTCCTCAGGAGCGATGGCTCTTCTTTAGGTTATTCGAGACTAGAACCACACCACGCAGCACCGAGCTTTTCCCTAACTCCCCACATACCTATGGCTGGGCCACCTCCTCAGTGCTGCAACCGCCCGGAGCTGGCAGCACTAGCGGGAGGCACACCTTGCCCTGCTGGCACCGGCAAACCAGTATTAAGCCGTACAGTATCATTTCACACAGGAAACTTTGGCTTTGTCATACAAACCTTTTGGTGTACGCGATGTAAATTCTGTGTCAAAATAAAAGGTGTCATCTGGCTGGCCTACTGCTGGCTTGAAGGGTGGTTTGATTTCCCTGCGGTACAGCTTCTGCAAAACAACGACAGCTCGAAAGTGCTCCGACAGGCCAATGCTCTCGCATGCGCTCAGAAGGGTGCAAAGGCTTGCTAGGAACAAGAGGCCAAGAGGAGATTTTGCAAAACTAGAAACAGCTCTGTGGCTTAGCATTGAATTGCAGCTCAGCAGTCTGAGGGAAGACTTCTTGGCCAGTGGGGTGCTTTTGAGTCCGTTTGTGAAGAAATACTACAAGTTCTACCATATATTAAATCGAGGGGAAAAAGCGTTCTATATGCAACTTGGCCCCACTCCAAAAGCAGTATCTGTAAAGTATTTACTTCGGCAGGCTCTTTCACCTCCTCCTCACTCCCGTTAGGGCTTTGCTCCCCAGGGACAGCCAGAGGAGATGCCCTAGGAGGGCGTTCGTATCCCAGCACTCCCACAAGTAGCCTTTTTAAATTGCTTCTTGAAGCAAAAATTTGAAATAAGCTTTACTAGCATTGGTGGAGATTCAATGTAGCAGCTTGCTGGGTGCCTCGAAAGCATTAAAAGGCTGACCTTCAAAATCCCTTACCAAGTAAGGGAAAACAGGGAAGAAACAAAATTATGTGGTAAGGTAGGGAGTTGGCCAGAAGCAATTGGGAAATGCTGGTTCAGTTATCGCCCTGCTTCTCTGTACAAAACAAGGTCTTTCCTTGCCAGAAACGTTTCCCCGATTCCTTCCCACTTTGTGCAAGACAATCCTTGTTGTGCCAAGCCCCAATTAAAACCTGCGCTTTTCTGTTGAGAAATGAGTAAATTAAAACCAAGGTGAGATCATAGGCAACTCAGGTATGAAACAGTTATTCACATGACAAACAGAATTTTAGTTTCGGGAAGGTTTATTGGAAGAGATGGAAATAGGGACGGTAGCTCTCCTAGAGCTGCTCAGTCTGCAAGCATCACGACTGTGCTCTGACTGCAGTCAGCAGAACTGCGTTACTGGTGCTGAGCAGTGTAAAAGTTTGCTCTTCTATTTCCGATACTCACGTTCCAGTCAATGGTAGAGTAGAAAGGATGGCGCTTGATCTCTTCCGCCCCATCTGGTCCAGAACCTGAAAGATGCACCCGTGGAGCACGCTGCATTAAATCAGGACGACCAAGTAGGCAACACAGCCAGGTATTACGGGGAACCTGGCTGTAACGAAACGAGCCCATTAACCGAGCACAAGTGTGAACATGCTGCTGACCCATGAGGATGTGAGAGGCCCTGATACAGCATCGGGTGTACTCAGAAACAAAAAAAAAAGTCTTACCTAATCGGTTGGCTGGATTCCTTTTGAAAAGGGCTCGCAGGAGGCTCTGTGCTTCAGAGCTCAGGAACTGTGGCATGCCCAGCTTTGCTCTGGAGAGGAAGTTACGCAATCAGCTGCAGGTTTAAAGAAGTCAACCCACAAGCCGACGGCAGCACCTCCACCCCTGAAAGCACAATCATCTGTTTGGCATTTACGCTGCACCCTTCAAACTAACTGTTGATACAAACCCACTTGCCAAATAATGCCATTAAGTTGCGAGAACCCCCAAATTGCAACACGCTCAGAAAAAGAGCAGCAGCTCGCCTCCTAGACATACACGAAAGACAAACTCCTCTTACTTGAGGATGAGGGTCATTGTCTCCTTACGATCCTTCCCCTGGAAGGGCAGCGAGCCAGTGAGCATTTCAAACTGGGCGGGAAAGAGAAGAAGGAGAGGTCACGTCTGAGCAAGTCAGGGGGTTGCACAGATCCCACTGCACCTTCATCTGGAAGCTCGCCAAAGCCAGCGAAAAGCTCGCCAGGCATCAAAAGCCTAGCTCTAAAAAAAGATCGCAGACATCATATTTTCTCAAAAGGAGCTTGGTTCACAAGGTTTGCAGCGGGAACACGTTCAAGCCAGCGTCTGCTCCTGCGGGAGCCCTCGGACTCAGCAACTGCCAGACGGTGGCACCAGATCTGCACAGACACCGACATCCCAGCGCTGGGGCGGACACGGACACCCCCACGCACCCCACGCTGCACACCCCAGCGCTCACTGGGACAACGGCCTCAGGAGTTCTGCCTCCCCCGAGAAACACGCGTTCCTGGCTGGAGGCCTGGACAGCCTGTTACAGAGCCCTTTCCGGGAGCCTGGAGACCAGCCCTGGGTCAGCCCATCTGCTAGACGTGCAGAATCACGTACGGGTGTTCCAGAGCTACCGCTGGAGCAGCTGCTGAGCCAGGTCCCCAGACACACTAGCTGGGTACATACCATTAACACCCCGTACGACCACCAGTCAGCACTGTGGGAGTGGCCCTGGCGATTCACAACTTCTGGCGCCATATATTCCACTGTCCCGCAGAAGGAATAGGCTTTCTTCTCGTGGTCTATAGCCTCCTTACTCAAGCCAAAATCTACGTAAGAGAAAAACTGTCAGCATGCACCCACGTGCTCTGAGCAATCACGCAGAGCAGAGGGGCCTAAGAGAAGCGCCGTACTTCAAGAACCAACCTCGCTGGAGCACAAGGCTTTTGTGGAGTCCCTTACCTGTGAGTTTGATGTGCCCTTCTTCATCCAAGAGGATGCTACAGCATGAATGAAAAAACAAAATTGTTACTGTCTGCAATAAGGGCTGGTGAAAACAAACACACACGGCAGAGGCTGGTCTGAGATGCTCCCAGAACCCAGAGGAGAAAGTTATCTGTCCCTTCCCCCAGGGCTTTAAGCTCCATCACCAAGACATGAGCGGGACCAGGAGCAGCTCCCTTCTCTCTATGCCCTCGACTTCACATTGAACAAATGACCCACACAGGTTACACCACCTTTGATCCCCCACGTAGCCCAGGTAAGAATAACCAAGTCATGCAGCTGGTGTGCCTCTCTGCAGAGGCCCAGCCTGGTGCCTTTTCCCTTCAAGGGCTCTCAATTGCTTAAAGCTGGAGCCCGGAGACTGCCAAGGATTACGGCTCAGACATGTGGTGCACACATGCTGCCTCCACAGCGCTCCTGGCCGTAACTGCTGATCTGAGGAGCAGGAGCCTTGTCGATTGGCACTGCCGCCTTCCATCTGGCTGGCCTCGGAGCATCATTCAGCTTTGCCTTTGTGGAAGAAGGCTCTGCCGTTTGCTGCCTACAGGCTTGGGACCGAACTGAAGGACTGTGCCGCACGTACTTCTCTGGTTTGAGATCCCTGTATATGATTCCCAGGCTGTGCAAATGGTCGAGACCCAGAGCCAGCTCTGCTAGGTAGAACTTCACGTCCTCCTCGGTGAACATGACCTGCAGGAAGGGAGAGGAAAGCAGACGGGCACTGGGGTTACAGCGCTGGCAGCGGGACCACCTCGGCTGCACCCACGCAAGACCTTTCACATCCATGTTGCTCTCTCCTGCCCTTTCATACCCAAGTATCCCAGGCTTCACCTGCCATCTTAAAGTATCAATTAAGCAGCAACACCAAAAAAACCAAACAGGGTTGCTAAGCAGCAGACAGGCTTTTAAAAAACTCTTTGCTTACGTTAACCAGGTTATGCTCCCAGTTGTCTTCACCTGGCACAACTTCTCGTTACCCCTCCCATTCCCTGCCCTCGCCCCGTCCCAGCGAGGCAACACAACCAGCCACACTGCAGCAGAACACGGTTCTCGCCTGCTTTCAGCTTAAGCTTCGTTCAGAAGCTGCTGCGGAGGTTAGATCTGCCTCCTGGGCTGCTGCTTTTCTGCCAGAGGACAGGGTTCCTGAGACATCCTCTCCTGTTGCCAGCTCTGGGCTAGCAGCAGGTTGGAGGTTGTTTCCACCCCCTGACAGACTTTGCAAGGGTCAATCGCTTCTCCAGGCAATTAAGCACAGATGAACTGAGAGCCGCAGCAACCCACCAAGATGCCAGAGCATACTCACCTCTTTGGAAAGCCGAGTGAAAAGGTCACCTCCTCTGAGGAAATCCAAGATGAGATACAGCTTCCCCTCTGTCTGGAATGCTGAAACACAAGCCGGAGGAGGAATCAGACCCCTCCGCTGAGGAAAGGCTCCATGGTGTTACATTAATCGCTTAAATCCCAGTGGCTCCTGTTGTGCAGATGCCCTGCATGGTTACTACGTTAAACACAGGTAGGGCTAATTATTTGCAGTAAATGAGATAGCCTGTCTGTGATGTTGACATGGGAGCTCACCAGCAGCACTCTGGCACTGCAGAAAATCCTCATTTTATAGGGGGGTTGGTTCCCTTTCAGCCAGTGATGCGCTACTGAAAGGGCTGTTTTCCCGAGGGGCACTGTTCACTTTATAGGGAAAGAAGCTGTCCTCACCTTCCTCAGAGTCAGAGCATTAATCCTGCAAAACTCTGGCTTGACTAGTCAACTCTGCTTTCTCAGTTTCTCCCGATTTAATGTTTTAAATCTCAAGGATGTGATGTTTAAACCTCTCCTCCCGGTCTATGCTCTGTTCCCCATTCAATAGCTAGAGCGGGCACGGGACCAAAGACCTTTCCCAGAAAGGCTTTGTGTTAAGGGGATTGTGAAGGCTCCAGAGCAGCACAGCCACTGAGGGATACAGACTGATGCGGACCTCTTCTCCATTTCGGGTATCTCCAGAAGCCTGTTAGGGACCATGAGAGGCTCTCAGCATCCTCCAAGCAGGCTGCTGCTGGATGCCTCATGCTCATCTCCCTGCTCATGGCAGACGTGCCTGTAGTAGCATCTTTCTTTATTGTGCTTCAAAGCAGTCAGTGTCTGTTCAAGCCCCTCTCCCAGTGTCCCAACTAGCTCTACACTCACCGTAGTGGAGTTTCACCACAAAGGGATGGTTTACATCAGCCAGGATGTCCCTTTCTATCTTTGTCCTTACTCGATCACGCACTGTGGGGAAAGAGGAGAACAGCTCAGACACTGAAGAAGGCACACAGTACCCTGGTGTCAGCCTTGTCCCCAGCCTTCGCCCTTTAGTACCAGGCAGCTTCAGCCAGAGCTTTTCTCACCTCCATCACTGCAACAAGGGTCTTTTACAGATGGAGAGAAAAGGAGGCTGTTTGGCTGAGATAAAGATACTTCTCTTTCACCCAGATCACCCTGGGGCCAGCAGTGACTGCTGTGACATTTCCCTAGTGCTCTTTAAGACACAGAGGATAAGAGCATCGCAGTAAGAGTCTCGTACCTTTCAATGTCGCCTTCTTGAGCACTTTCATGGCATAGAGGTGGCTGCTGTCTGGCGGTGTTATTTTTCTCACCAAGAAAACCTGAGGCAGAAGAACACCACATTCGCCAAGCATTAAACATTAGCAGTAGGAGTTGGATGCCTCCCGAAGTGGCAAACCTCAGAGTAACCCTAAGAAGCAGCTGGCCACAGAACTGGTAAGACGTACCTCAAGCTTTCCATGTGAAACCCCATGAGGTTTTCAGGGAAGTGCTGTGTGTAGACTCCTCTCCCCCCAAATCTCCAGCCATTACAGCACTCATGTTTTCATACTGCACTTTCCTCCTCTCCAGTCTTCCACACCTCTTGCTCACTCCTGCAGCTCCCGTGGGGCTGTGGCTGATGCCTGGGAGCTGTGACTTGAAGCGCGGATGCTTTGATGTACCACAAAGCCTCCTGGAGACTTGCTGGTTTGACAGCCAGATCAACTCCTCATTATTCAGGTCCTGCATCCTCTTTGGATTTTTACCTCCTTCCCCTTCCCTGATGTCCCATTCTACCTGGTTTTAGGCAGCTCCAAAAAGACACCGCCTTTCTTTTGCACAAAGCCACTGCTGCATTTGCCCAGGCAACAGCACGCAGTCGTGTACAAGCCCCCACTGTCGGCGCTGGTAACTGATTTGACATGAAGCTGATTTAATGTGCGAGCAGATGGTCTGTAAGAGACCTGGATTATTTACACATTGAAATAGATAAGAGTTACAGGCTACTTCCTTCCCCCTTCACAGAAGGGAAACTGGACCGTAAACAGGGGCCAAAACCAGTCCCTGGCACACAGCATCATTTCTGAGAAGAGAGGAACATGCCCAAGTCCTCCAAGTCCTCAACTCAGCTGACAGCTTGGCAGCCAGCTAGAGAGCTGCAGGAGGTCCTTCTGCCCCGTGTGACACCCGCATTCATGAGCAGGAGACTACTCCTTTCCTCCTGATCATCTGAAAAAAGAATTACAGGGGACCTTTGGACATAAGAGGCTGGCCCTTATGACAAGGCATTGCTACAGTTGCCTTTCAAGCTAGAAGCAACCGTTTGCTGAGTGGGCTTATCCCTCAGATTCTCACGATCCGGTGGGAACTGGGAAAGTGGTTTCATTAGGGACAGTCTCTTTTGTCATCAAAATCATTTATCTGGCATGACACATAGGAAGAAGTGGACTCACCTTGCCAAAAGAGCCCTGTCCCAGCACCTTCAGGAGCTCAAACTGTGAAGGATCGGCTTTCTCGGAGCCTTCCTTCACATGGTGCGTGATATTGATTTCTTTCACAACACCTTCACCCTGAAAAAGAGGGGACACGGTTGACTGGGAATCTACTCCTGAACAAGGGAAAGCAAGCCTTATCGGATTAAGGAACAAGGAGTGTAGCTACAGACTCACAGGAACCACATCTGAGAGAACCATAAAAGTTGGTGGTTGTCACAGGTATCTCCTGGCTTCAACATCTGGAATAAATAAGTCATCGGTAGGGTTGCACCAGCCAGCCTTGTTAAATATCCTGCGCTCTCCCCAAAGGCTCTGCTCCTCACACCACAGACGTTGCCTTTCTTTGAACTGCATTTCAGAAGAGTGCTTGAAAAGCACCTTCCTTTTTAAGGCACTGGTAGCAAAAACAGGAGTGTTTATGCCACTAAAAATCCCACAACACAAAAATACGGCACTGTTGTCAAAACACGGCCAGGACTGGCAAAAATCAGACATGTTGGAGCCCATCTGCTCAGCAATCTGAGCAACTCTGCAACATAAGTCTTAATGCATCTTCAGCACATACAGATGATGCTTTAACAGACTCAAGCCTTCAAGAAGATTGAGGGGAAGCCAAGGTCTCTGGCACATGTTTTGTTTAAAACACATTCTTTTATTTAAAAAAAATAAAGAAGAAAAAGAGATTTAATCAGCAGTATCTAGAATAAACTCACCAATGAAGCTAGGCCAGCACACAAGAACAGCCACAGACCCTGAGGTGATGCTGAAACACTTTCCCCCGGCAAACCTTGTCCATACCTCTGGTGCGTAAAGCCCAGAGTTCAGCTTAAAAACACCTTGTGCTGCTTTCTATGTGCATCCCAAATATAAACAGACTTTTTATACTGCTAGTCTTCCAGCTGTGCTTTTCCTTCTACTTCTCTTGATCGCATCTAGCCAGTCTATCTGTTCTTAGGTTTCCTCTGAGCTTGACCTGTTCCAGCCCCTCTCCCAGCTGACCCCGGGGAGAGCCCACAGGGCAGGCTGGACTCAACTTCCCACTTCTACAGACATGAATCTTACTCAGGACAGAAATCCCTTGTAGCTGTACACCTCGTAAGGGGAAGTCCAGGCTTCTTAGCACTTTAGTCCCATGTTATCCAGTGTTAGACATGGTCTGGTTGCTATTTGGACCTGAAAGGCCAGCAATTACGTTCCAGAGGGCATTAAACACGGTTGCTCTCTGACCCCAGGGCAGATGCGGCCATGAGAGGCTGCCAGAAAGCTGGAACTACTTTTTAGTTTTTCCCCTTGCAGAGTTGGGGGAAAAAAAGTTACGCTTTGTTTTCTGAAACTATTCAGACACTTGGTCTGGAACCCGTCTAATCAAAGCAGCTTTTACAAACAACAGGAACCAAGTTTCAGGCTCTGCCTCTCCTCCGCACCCCAGCCCACTCCCCACCCTCCCAGCACCTTCTCGGGGAGGGTGGCCTTGCCAAGCACCCACGGATGTGGTTGCCTACCTGCACCGAGCACCCTTCCCTTCCCGTTCTCATGCTTGGCTTTTCTCTAGATTAGGAAGTGGCTTTGTTGTCGGTAGCTTTGCTCTCTCAAGAGCCTGCATTATTCAGACACGAAGACCCAGCAAAGAAGCCCGTGCTCTCAGCGGTGCAGCACGTACAGCCCGAGCACGGGGAGAGGGCAGGGGGACAGGAGCTCCTCCCGTATTATCCTGCCTTTTGCTGGTCTCAGTGATCACAGACAAGAGAGAATTTATAATCCCTGTAACAACAAGTTTTCATGTTCCATATGCTCTCCCAGCTTAAACCAGCCACCTTACACTTCTGGGTTTTCGTTTGGAGGCTTAGTCCACGGCAGACAGCTGTTGGTTAGGAATAGCTTCCCACTTCTAGCCAAGAGCCTGAGGGGGAGTCAGCCGAGAGGTCTCCTCCTGCTAGTCCTTCCACATTGTTCAGCTCTCCAGGGAGAGACCCCACAGCAGGGAGAGACCCCACAGCAGGGAGAGACCCAGGGATGGGACCAGTGGAAGTCGTAGGCTCTTCCCCCCCACACCATCTTTATGAAAACACTAGAGAGAAACCAGGTCTACGCAGCATCAGCACCTGCACAACCACGCGTGTTTGACCCCGTAGCATCACACACCTATGCAGAGAGGAACACTTAAAATGAACCCTTGTATCCACCTCCAAGGCATCTGGACCCATCCTCCTACCACAGCAATTCAGGAGCTGCGTAGCGACGTATTTTCACAGCTGTGGGAACTCTTCACCTTGGCCAGTAGCAAGACCCAGTGTGTTTAACTTCAAGCAGTTTCAGGAGCCCAAGCTGTATCTGAAGGCAAGCAGAGATTTGCATACGCAGCCTGCCAGCCAGACCACATCAGCAAACGCACGTACATACCAGCTAGACCAAAAGTGGCATCAGTGGAGACATTGTTGACAGCTTTCTGAGAAAAGCTTTGAGATGCCATTTGGCATCTTGCTGACACGAGGGAGATCTCCTCCCATGGACGCATCCAGTAACTTGCAATGCAACAGTCAGGACTCTGGGGACCAGCTCCTACAGCCTGTTTAGCAGCACCAGGACAAGTCTCCAGCACAAAAGCACCTGCCTGCCACCGAGCTGCAGCACAAACAGGCTTTGCTTGCACTGAGATAAGTTTCTTCCAGTAACACCATTAAGCAAACTATCCCAGAAGGCAGAAAAAGAAAAGCAAACCAGATTGCTCCGAATATCCATCTGAAGCATCAGCCCACCTGGGTGAGCAACCAGCAACCCCAAGCGAAGCAAAGCGAGCTAGCGGCAGTACTGACCGGGCTGGAGAGCTGGCTGGGGGCAGGCAGCTGCAGGCTGCAGGGCTTGGCTCGATGTTTCCTCTGCAGCCAAAGCGTGAGGAAGGCGCAGATGCGAGGAAGTTTAGGGTCCCTCTCCATTCTCCCATCCCGATCAACATCGCACAGCCCCAGGAACCGCCACCCCCGCGAGCTCCCGGGGAAGCACGGTCGGCTCCCGGGGATCAGGGAGGCTCCCGCGGCGCTGCATGGACGCCCCACGCTTGAGGTTGCCGGATGGAGGAGATACAGGTGGTTAAAGCCCAGCTGGCAGATGCGCAGTGGAGACGAGCGACTCGGTCGCACGGAGGCACGTTCACGCTCCCACTCCCCAGCAACAGCGCTTGTGGTTGGGGCTTTTTCTTTTTTTTTTTTTTGTTTTGCTTTTTTTAAAAAAAAAAAAAGCAATCTCACAGCTCCTTGTTCACATTCGGGTTCCCTGGTTCAGACAAGATGCTGACAGAAAACATACACGGTCTAGTTAAAGTAACTTCCATCTAGTGCTGCATGAATCTCATGTCAGGCTGTGAGCTCTGGGGGTATTTCCACAAATATTCTGAGAAGCCACTCTTTAAAAAGGAAAAGAAAAACTCACGAAACCTCACGCAGAAGTCTGATACCACCTCAGAAAGCTGCACGTCTCTCTGCTCTCACACTGGCACAAGGATGATAAGTCACCCGTGATGCGTGATGGATTCAGGGTGCATCGATACCGTGGGCAAATCCTCTGGCATCACTAGGATTTGCACCTAGTCCTTTGTTTGCTTTATGCTGCACAAGAGTCCTTGCCATGAACGCTGGCGTTAGATAAGAGTGACCCTGGGAAGTTCCATGCAAGGTATTTTTAAGGGCACTTCTGATGCAGACAGCTCCTGAACCCACTGCTGCTCGGATTTATTGGCAGGACAGAGGAGAAGTATTTAGATCGCTTGTTTTGCCTCCTTCCCCCTCCAAGCCTGTTCCCCTTCGACCTTTCCACTGGGTCAGGACAGCCACGTTTTCTGCAGCAAGCCCCCAGAGAGTGTAGGTAAGAAAGAAACCCCTTGAAATGAGTACAAAGACACCCACGCACCTTCGCAATTAGAAATAACCCTGTGTCAGCGTTGATTTCTGAATTCCTCCAGCGAGTGCAGAGTATGAAAAGAGCATCTTGGTTTGGACTCAGAGAAACTACTTACAACTGTCTTGCCTCCTCCGCCCCCACAATGTGCTCTTTGAGAACCGATAACGAAAGAAACAAATGACTTAATACCAGCAAGGCGGCTGGTCCCAGCTCCGCAGAGGGAACCTCAATAGCTGGTGAGGTCCAAAGCGAGGGAGCTGGGGGCAGGTGCCAAAGAGCAGCGTGAAACTGCACCGTGCAGCTGCTGAGCACAAGTCTCCAGGAGACTTGGTTCATACTGACATCTCCTTTGCTCTCCCACAGTCCCAGCGAAGCAGAAACCGCGTCCACAATGTGCCATCCAAAGAGGAGCATCGCCACTTCCAAGGAAGCTTTACGTTGCCCACTGAAGCTGTGCAGGAGGTGCAGCCAGCCAGCTCTCTGCTTGTAGGCCCGGCAAGATCTGATAAATCTTGTCCCGACCAAGACAATTTTGCATGTTATGTTATCAGGCACTCAGCGTGGGGAGAGGAGCCTCGGAAAAGCACTCGAAAACCCCCACTGTACGTCCCGGCAACTAAAATGCTGGAGTGCCCGCCCCAGCAAGCTGACAAGATCAGAAAGCCACAGGAGACGTAAATGACAGCACGGAAAGGGGTTTGGTGTGGGGAGGAAGGAGGAGGAGGATGAAATCAAGTCCAGGATGTCATGTGAGCAAGTGAGTAATAACTGTTTTCTGTATTAGCAGTCCCACCTAGCTGAGACGGGCTGGTAGGGGTGTGCTGCCAGAAAAGGTTTGGTTTCAGAGAGGTCCTTGCAAGCTCTGCTTACGCCCTCGCATACGTGAGACGACCCGTCATGGGACAAAGTGCAAATTAAATGCATGAGTCTCCTCGAGGTGCACATCTGCAGCGGGCTCTCTTACCTTGTCTGCCGAGTCCACAAGGTCTTTCTCTATCCAAGTGATGTCTGATTTTGCCTGTGGGACAATAAACGAGTGTCAGCACAGAGGGGCTGTGATACTCCGCTAAAGTTTTCCCAACAAACTCGTTTAGCAAGACCAGGCGAGCTGTTTACAGTCACTGGTGGTGTCCCACCAGACATCGTTCCTCGGGATGCCATTCTGAGCTGTGTTGGCAGCTCCAGGAAAGCAGCGGGAGCCAGCTGCTGTTAAAGGCTTTGATAAACTCTGACGGACGGTGGGGAAGGACACGGCGCCGGCACTTGGTTACACATGTTCCCCAAGAATCAGAGCACCACCGCCAAGGAGAGAGAATTAATTTCTGACAGGTTGATTAACGCCTAGATCAGATTTTACTCTCAGCTACACCTGAACAAGCTCCAAAAGCATCTGTTCTGGTAGTGGTGTCTTGGGTCGGCAGGAAAGTTTGGCACCCCCATGGCACAGAGAGGGCTTCTCTCCAGGGGCACGCTCAGCGTTTCTAAAGCAGCCAGGAGGAACATACTCAAATACCAAAACTCACCACATCCCTCGAGGGCAGGGCAGGGCCAGCCCCGCTGCTCTGACAGGTCCCTGAGCAGCATTAGAAATGTCAATTTATGCTGCCTCTGGGGCCAGATGCAATTCTGTGAACCCTTATAGGGAGAGATACAAAAGCATTTAAGGGGCGCTCAGAAAAGAACTGCTTCTCAGCTAGGACATGGCTCCTTCTCCCCCAAACACTCAGACTTAAGGGAAGAAGTAATTTTTTGCAAGGTCAGTACCCAAGCCTGCTGTATTTTAATGAACGTACATAGATTTGCTATCACATCTAGGTACTCTTTCACCTGTTTTTTAGATAACAAGCTAAGTTTGAATAGAAAAGTCACAGATTTGAAATATTTCCTCCAAGAGGTTCAAGCCTTTGGCTGCAGATGAGATAAAACTCATGTGACTGCAGACAGAAGGGATCTAAGAGAGACTCGAGCTGTGACTTCTCTTGTGTCTTTTCAAGCAGTTTGTCAGCACGACGGAGCCCGCGGCGCTGGCAGGGCACTTCGGCGCCAGCAACGTCAACCGGGTGGGCGCAGCGTGAGGCAGAGCGACCTGAAAGTAGGACAGGAGCCGCGGAGAGGCAAGAGAAGAAAAAGCAAGCCTTGAGGGAAGGGAGGAGCTGCGTGAAAACAGCGAGATTAGAGTTAAGAATTAACTGATTTTCAGCTCCGGAAGGACTGGATCAGATCGGAGGGGGCTCTTGCAGTCACCTCTTCCCCTTCCTCCCCTCCACTGCTCTGCCCTTGCTGCAGGAGCAGCCGAGATCTCTTTGGGTCTGGGAGAAGGTGGCTGTCCTGCTGCCGTCGCCGTGTGAAGCGGATGCCCGGGGCGGCCAGCTGACACATCTACCAAAGCCACAACTAAACCCCTTCCTGAGCGCCCAAAAGCCATCACAAAAACCTCAGCGGTCCCCCCGGGAATCACACCCACCCGCAGGGAAACCACCTCCTTCACGGCTCCTTCACTGCTCCGACCAGCGAGCGGGCACCAAACCCTGCCGTGGATGGGGATGGATTGATTCCTCTCCCACGAGCACGGATCTCTCTGCAGGTCCACCCTACCAGCACAAGACACTGCTCCTGTCAGCTACCAGCCACCTTCTGATGCCCACAGCCTCGGGGGAGGCCATCTTACACAGATTCCTGCACCACTGAGAAACAATATTTGCTGCTCCTGAAAAATAAAAAGGACACCCCCGGCCCACTGGCCAGGTCTGAGCCCAGGAAGTCACTCAAGCCAGAGGAGGAGACAACTTCTTCTGAACTTCCCAACGCCGCCTTCGAACTGCACAGACGGCTTAGTCATCCTAGATCGGGGCTGGGGACATACATACGGGGTTTGGTTTGGTTTGGTTTTTTTTTTTGCAACACCAAGTTCAAAATACAAGTTCTCTTTCCTACTTTCCCCTTTTTTGAGGAATGATTTTCCAAGCCAAAAGCCAAGAGACAGGTTTGTTTTTGCTCGCGTTTTGTCACTTTGCTGGTTGAGACAGTCACATCTAAATGCAAGGAAAAAAAAAAAAAACCTGCAAGAGCTAGAAACAGATTACGCTTTTGGCATTTCGCTTCCTATTCATCAACAACTAACCAGAAGCTGTTTTAATTTCTGTTGCTTCAACACATGCTCTGGTCCCACAACACTCCCAAATTCTGGCACCACCTAGGAAAGACACTTCTTAGAAAGCAGTTTTACCATCAGAAATGCCTTTTCCAAAAGAGAAGTCGTTAATTAAAACTGGATAAGGTCTGGCTCTCTAAGGTCAGGCGATTCACCAACTCCTTCCGTCCTGCAGAAGAGACAGAGCGCAGTACTGTATGCAGAGCAGATATTTTATCAGCTAGACACTTGCCTCCTGGATCCTTGGCTTGCTGCGAAAGAGGAGCCTCAGCATCTCCAAACCTTTAGGCTGCTATTCTTCCATACTTTGCAAGCTGGCTTCTGAACTTGGAGCACTCTGCAGCACCCAGACCAGCACGAGAACCCTGAGTGTAGTAGTTATGTCACTGGGATGTATTTTGGGAGTTTTCACTGAAAGGAAACTGCGGTTTCGTATGGGGAAATTGCATTGTGTGGCGATGGCTGCACAATACCAGCAGCCAAATGAAAACACTGGATGGCTTTACGGGTGCTTAGGCATGGCTCTTTCCATCAGCAAATCTCAGCAGGCTTTTCAAGAGGATCAGTACAGTCCCCCATGTCACGGACAGGAAAACAGGCATAGAAAGATCAATTTCAGTCACTACACGAGGCAGCAACAAGCAACTGAGAGTCTGTGCAGCTTTCTTCCCCAAAGTTACGCTGCCCCTGCTCTCAGCAGCACAAATGCTGAGTCCAGCACAAATGCTCTCCCTGAATTGCGATCTCCAGGGAAGGGGCCAGGAGGAGGCAGCTTCTGCATCCTTTCCTGGCTTGTCCCTGCCCCACGCCAGAGTCGCCGCTTGGTTGTCTGCTGCATCAGGTCTTTGGGACGCTGCTGCGAGGCCCCACGTGAGGTTTGCACACTGACAGCTTAGCGGAGGGTTGCACAATCCTGCCCGCTTGCTCAGGGGTCAGCTCCTGCACCGTGACACTGCTCTGCACCCTGCTCTTAGACATCCAGGGATGCCTTAACACGGCCAGAGCGGGAAGGAGATGGGCATTGCCCAAGTCAGGCAGTGCAGACACAGGGAGCAGAGCGGAGAGGGAAGAAGGTCTTCAGCCCTATGGCTCTGAATCAATTCTCTCCCAATTTCTGTGTTTGCAAGGAAAAGAGTGAGCCACGTGCTTACTCCCAGTTCCTGTCAAGAGGCCATCTGCATTTCATCTATGCAAAACAGATACCCTAGATGGTTTCAAAAGCTACCCGGCTGTTTCACCGGTGTCACTGCAAGGTCCTTTGCTGTTTTACAGAATCCCTTGAGCTGTCCCCGCTCTCTACCTTAAAGTCACAGTTCCTGCCAAACTTCTTTCCACATCCATGCAACTTTTGCAGCTCTTAAGCTGCTTAATGCTGCCCTGGACTGCAGCATTCAAACTGCTGCGAGGCTGCAGCTGTGTCTATACAGAGTATCCCAATAGCTCCTTCCCGCTCCCAGAGCCTGTTTCCCGGGGGGATCGCTCCCTCCTCAGTGGCAGGAGGCACAAGGGATCTCAAAACGGTTCTGCAGCAGAGAAACACAGAAGCCGGAGCTTACATTTGGGCAGCTACAGCTCGTGCAAGCACGCCTCACTGTGAGATGGGACGATGCAGTACCCTGGTTCGTGGTCTGGCTCCTCTTCTGATCAGTTTTCTCACCTGTGCGTTAACATGGGCACAAAGAATTGCATCCTCAGCCTGTCCTGCCTTGCCAGGGGCCTGGCTCAGCCTACCTGCCCCTTTTCTCCCCTAGAAACAATGCTATGAATTCCTGAAGCTCTTCACAAGGAAGAAGCCCTTCCTGAAGCCCCTCTGCTAAAGATCATAAACCAGTCTTGGTCAGAAGCAGAAGCCATCAACTCTTTGCTTTGGATGCAGATAAGAACCGTGGACAGAAAGGCTGCTGCAAGAGCACAAACCTCCATTGCTTCGCTGTCTCTGCTCCCAAGAGAAGGGACCAGAACCAAACAAAGAGGTAACAATCCCAATATAAGGCGATAAATCTAAAGCAAGAAGCATAAACCAAAGGAAACTGCGGTGCAGGCAGCTGCACGCCAATAGGCAGGTTGTGGGTCTAAGGGCAAGAGACACGTGGGCTGAGCCAAGGCAAGAGCCTTCCTCTACCACACTTCCAAATGACCTTACACATCCTGGGTGAGTTTGATGCTTTTAGGGAAGAATTAAGTCACTTCTAGGACTTATTCCTTATTTTTGAAAAGGAAAAAGCTGGTGACAGACGTGGGTGTGCCAATTCTGTTCTTTCTGTTCCTATACCCGTGGGTCCTGGGAGAGGCGAGGTGATACTTTGAGCAGCAGTGGGCCAGACGCCGGCACCGAAGCGCCAAGACCCGGCTGTAAACTCTGCGTGAACCTGCTGTCACTGGCACATCAGTCCTAGGAAAGACGATCCCCAAATCCAGTGGTGCCAGATACAAATGGTTCCCAGTGCTCGGTTTGAAGATGCTGTAATCCAATTCCGTGTCAGCAGACAAGACTGTAGGACTAAGCTCCAGCAAGTCCCAACATCAGCTCCATAAAACAGGACACTTGCTAGCCCTACAGATTTAAGTCAGAATAACCAGGGACTGCCTTTGCCTCCTGCCAGGATCCAGTTACATCCCACCAAGCACTGGGAACAGCGTCAGGGAGGGAAGGATCAGGGTTTCATAAACGGAAAGGCGATGGTGCGAAGAACTGCTGCCTGAAGAGAGACAGCTGCTGTCATGTCAATATGCTTCAGAAGTGGGACTGGTGTCCCCATGCAAGACCAAAGGGATGTCTCAGCAGAGGTTTCAGCTGCTGCCCAGGAGGCACTGGATGAAGACGACCTCTGGCCATTGCAGACCCCTCCAGCACAGACTGCTCGTCGGTGCCAGCCTCAGGAGCGCGGGAGCTTCACACGCCTGAACTTTTGCATGAAGTTACTTTCTGCAACCTACTCCAGAGCAATAACCTCCCTGCAGAGCAGCAACTCCCGCTCTGGAGGGAGCCTGAAATAAACGGGAAGCAAGAGATGCTGCAGCTTTGCAGAGGAAGCAAGTCTGCTTTTGCTGCTGTAAAGAGCAGAGAGGCAAAGGCTGCTCTGTCTGGAACTTTTTTTTAAAGCGTTGATTCTCAAAAAGGGGAACAAACAAAGCACAGAAACCTCCCCAGCCACCGCCTGCCCGCCTGCAAAGGCCTTATTAGGGCAAGGCTGACAGTTGGTCTCATTTGCAACCAACGAATTGGCCAGAACCACGTACTTTTGTCTGCGCTTTGGTGGATCACCCTCAGCGCTCCTGGGAGCCCCCAGACTCGGCCCCAGCCTGAGAAATCCGGTGGGAGGCTTGGCCCTGAGCAGCGCGGCCCTTCCCTGAGCAGAGACGCCGCACAGCCTCGCAACGCCAAGGGCTTCAGCTTGCCGTACCTGCGTCTGAACGGAGCCACCAGCCAGCACGGAGGACGGGCTGGACCTGTTTAGAGAGAGGGGACGGAGAGAAAGGAGCTGTGCCTCGAGGCAGAGCCATTCTGACACAAGAGAGGAAATGCTGCCCACAGCAACGAGATGGTCATATCAGCAGCTGCACGTTTTCACTCGCTTTGTTGCCATCCACCGAGTTCCAGGAAAGCAAGGCAGGCGACGCTAACTACCCCCACAGGAAACCTGCCCTCTGAGCGACGCCTCTCCAGAGGTCTGCAACTGCTCCGGGACCTCTCAGGAGCTGAGAGATGTCACCGTGTACCTGTGCTACGTGCGCATCCTGCACGTGGCAGGGTCACCACGTCGGCCCACCGCCGCTCCTGGGGCTTTGCTGGGAGGGGAGAGCAAGAGCTCGGTCAGGGTAAGCAGGTGCTGCTGCTCCGTGTTTATTCAGGAGAGGAGTTGTTTCCTGGCCTGCCACTCACTGCGGCTTAGAAGAGAAGTTGAAAACAGAAGTCCAGCCAAGCAGAACATTTTGTGAGATCGTACCAATTTCATTCAATTGCCAGAGTTCGAAACAACACCTGGGAGAATTCAAGAGTCTCACTTTATCTAATTCAGCGGGCATTGCGGTATCAAGGTTGTACTCAAAGATTAAACACCAAAGCCATCTCTCTCGTGCTTACACATACCACACACGCAATTAAAGAAAAAAACATAATAACTTGAAACCTCAAGCAGATTTAAAAACCCTTCTGCCCAAGAGGAGCCTCCGTCCTGTTCTCCCGCACGTGTTCCAGCGGGTTTAATCCCAGCCCACGCTCCCTGGGCCATACAGCTCCCGCAGCCCCACAGCTGCCCTCCCTGCCAGGTATGAAACCTTGTGGGCTCTGGTTTTCCCGCTCCAGCATTATCCCAAACATCACTGTATGCAGCACAGCAATTTTTGTAAGGATTTTTCAGCTTCTCATGCCCAGCCAGCAACAGTGTTTTCCACGGATGCTGGATTTCACTTTGCAGGAGATGGTAAACTTTGAATCCAGTGATCTGAGTTCAAATCTCAGACAGCTGGGGAACCCCACACATTTTCATTAAAATTTAAGAGAGCTGAAAATGAACTGCTTGCATAACTTAACTTCACACTGTATGTGTCTACTACTATTTTGTAGTCACAGTAAGACAGATTTAGGGCAAACTGCAACCTAAGCTCAAAGCGAAGGTCTGACCCCCATTTTAGAAGACAGGGTTACTTTTGGTTGGTATGCGCATGCCCACATCTGCAAAAGGTCAGGGAGAAGAGACGCGAGACCTCTCACTTGAGCTCCTCAGCCACTTCCAACCACACTCGGAGCAGGAAAAGCTGTCAAAGAATTCAGTCCTGGGGGGTTTAAAAAAGGTGGTGGCAGATGGAGGGAAGAGGTGTGCCTGTGCCCCTATGAGACATCAGAGAATCAGCAACAGCTTCTGCAGGAGGAGGGAGAAACAGGACGGCATAAATGCTTGGGGTCACGGACAGAGCTTAAAAGAAGAGGGAGATTCTTAGAGCAATCCAAGAGGATCTTTGGGGAAAGAGACGGCTTCGTTAGTCCTTTAAACTCACGCTGAACAAGGGCATTTGCTGTTTTGACAGACAAAAGCCTCGGGAGGCAGCCAGGGCCCGGGGGAGGGAGGGCCCACCGCAGGGTGGCTTTGAAGATGGAAGTCTTGGACAAAGTCACTTCCACAAACACAGCTAAGGAGCACCGGAGACTTCGGCAACTGGAACTTCCCGATAAGTGGATAAGGACGGGGGCGGATTCCTGGCAGGAGCTTTGCTGCTAGAGGTCTGCGGGACGAGAGGGAACAGTGCTGCGGTAGAAAAGAGGCACGTTTCACCCTACACCATCTCCACTGACTGTTTCAGTGGTCTCCTGAAAAACCAAACAAACCAAAAACAAGGGAGGGAGAAGAAAGCCAGGTCACACAGTCAGACCTCTGCGCAGCGAGGGTGTCGGTAAAGCGGGCATCTAGAAATCCTGTTCATCGCTACCTTCATGCACAAACTCTTACGGGGCCGAGGTAGCTAGGAGAAGTGAACGATCAACTCCATCATGGCATGCGTAACACTAGGAACCTCCCCCCATACGGCTTAAAACAAAAGCCTTAGACTCCAAGCATCCTAGAAGCACTCTGCCATCTTCTTTGGGGCGGTTCCTCTCCACTCAGAGAGGCAGCCAAACGCTCAGTGTAAAATTAATTTGGTGACCCTTGAGAAGGACTTTGCTGCCACTCTGAGCAGTGATCTTGGCTCCCCACAATGGGGGTTACAAGCAAATCCCTAAAAAGGGAAAACGCAGACCGAGACAGCGCAGTTTTGCCCTGTTTGGTGTTTAGATGAAGCAGTTCCACCCTTTTTTCTTTCCATGGGCCCCTTCCTCTCACCAGCAAGTTCACTTCTTTTCCATGTCAGAAAGTGAGCCACATCATCTTCTGCGGAGGTGGACGGAGCTGTCACAGGGAGGAAACACTGCGAAATCCTGGAGGCCACAAACAGACACCAGCACGCTCCGGCACCGAGGAGGAGAGCAGCAGTAACAGAGCAGGGGGCTTCCTGGCAGAGCGCGGGGGGACAGCAGTGACAGGTACCGGCGCGTGCAGCGGTGGGACAGGCTGTGTCACCCCAAAGGGGCCGAGAGCCCCGACCACCGCTTCCCCTTGAGCACACTCCAGCAGGTGGCACTCGGAGCATCGTTTACGTCCAAAATGCGTTTCTGTTCCTGAAACAGGAGGGTGAGAGCCAAAAGGACCCATTTCATAAACACCCATTTCATAAACGTCTCTGCGGGAAGATTCGGCACCACTCAACCAAGGGGGATCTAGGAACTGATTAAGGGATGAGATGTTTTCTCAAGCAAAGCTTGAGGCTGAAGAAAGGAGAAGGCAGAAAGTGGCCTCACACAGCAGAGCTCCCATGGCAAGGCAAGTCCTTCTGCTGCACAACATCCTTTTTGATCTGCTCGGTTGTTACCCGACTCCTTTGACCAGAAGCACCAAAATACCTGCTTTACACCAGAGGGCTCAAGTCCCTTTTGAGATGGAGAGAGCAGCGAGGCTCAGGCACAGGCATCCCCCTCGCACTCCCCGGTCTCCTCCCTGCTCCTGGAACTCTCCAGGGGCATTTTGGCGCCAGATCCTGAAAGTTTCTTAATAAATAAATAAATAAAATCTCTCCACCCTTTCCAGGCACTACAAGCAACAGCTGGCCAGGATCAGCTGACAATGAGCAGTTTGGGCTAAAGACACAAGCTCAGCCAAAAGATGTTCCCAAACCCCCACGACTTTCCGATAGCTCTCCGGTGCCGCTGCAGCCTGCTGCAGAGCTGCGAGAGAAGCATTTGCAGCCGGCAGGACTTTGCACCCAGTGAAATGAGATGCCAGAAAGGAAAACACCTTTAACTGCCAGGAGATAAGGAACTACTTAATTATGCAGCTTCTACAGAACAAATTAGTCTCCATTTGGAAAGCGCAAAGGATACTGCCTCCGCTTCCTGCAGCCCTACACACATTTCCCAGCAAGGAGGAAAGGTCCGCTCTCAGCAAATTCAGATCAGCTCATGCTTTGGTGGTGGTAAAACCATACCCTGTCCCAGGCTTTTCCAAATGAAGAGTATTACTCTTAGGAACCAGCATTAAAGCACTGTCCTCCATCTAGACACGATGCAGTTTTGCTGCTTTCGGTACAGAAGATGAAAACTCTTTCTAACCGAATTACAAAATACAACACTGGTTTCACAACGAGAACCAAGACTTGTTTGCTGCCCCTGGAGTTATCGTGGGATGTGGAAACTATTCTCTATCGCAGGAACGCAGGAATTCCATACTCCTCCCACAGCACACATGCTGCTGGCCGTTTTCTTGTTGCAAGACACACGAAAAGTGGTCTCAGGACTTGGTAAAGCCTTTGCTTGGTACCTACCAGGTTTTGGGATGTGCGTGCTTGGGAGAACCCAGCTCTCTCTCCCACCCTCTGGGAAGGACACACGTGCGAGATACACTGAAAGAAAAGTAATCGTCACATTTGCATGGTGGCTCTGAACTATAGCAGCGTTAAAAGAAAAAAAACCACAACCCAAAACACACCCTGAGCTGTGTGTTACCAACACCCTGCTGAGAGCGTACAGGATGAGCACTTGCCGTGGCAATGCACAATTTTTTCATTTAACACTTGTAAAAAAAATACTGGTGCAGCCAGCGGCCACCCTCTCCGCAGCTCAGCCATGACACAGGCACACGCGCCTGCCCTGCGTGCCCGGGACGGGACCATAACATGAAGATCGCTATCCATCCCCTTCCCAAACGTCACAATACGGGAATTACAGTCACCCTGAACACTGGGAATAACATGTTTTGTCCTGTTCCCCTAAGGTATGAAAAATGCTATTTTAAGGAGCCTTTTTCCCCCCCGCTCTGTCCATGTGGAGACCCCGGGGCTCCCCTCCCGGTGCTGCTGCCCAAAAGCAGCGATCCCCCAAAGACCACCGCTGACCCCGGTCCCAGTGCTCTCTGCCTGGCCCGATGACGGTGCAGAGCCATCGCCTCCCCCTCTCTGTAAGCAGACACTGCCTATTCCCGATGTGTAACCAGGCCAGCCCAAGCCGTCCAGTTAAATACACCTCTCTGATGGCGAGGAAATCAATACCGCCACGTCTCAGAGTGCTTACGGGAGCACAAAAAGATTGTGTTCACAGTCCATTTGGTATTCCCAGAGCCACGCCAGAAGCTCTGCCGAGATCAAGGTTTCAAGTACAAAGGAGGGATAAACGTCCTCATTTTCCGTATCCGAAGGGGCGACATTTCCTGGCTGCACGCTCCAGGACCGGCAAGGGAAGGACCTGGATTTCACGCTGCCGTTGGGAAACCCTTTCTGCCTCACAGCATCGCCGCAATGAGATCAGCTGGAGTTTCTGGGAGGCAACGCCAGCGAGTGGCTTTTCCTACAGCCGAAGGAGAAGGGCTCCAGGCAAGGCTGGAGTCCTTAGAGGACAGCTGGGACTGTCCTCCCTGGACGGTCCCCAGCCTCCCCCAGCCCCGCGGCAGCCCCTGGCAGGCAGCACAGTGCAGCTGGGAGGAAAAAAGTTATTGCAGCTTCACCTGGAGCCATGGAAGGAATTTACTGCTCGTGTCAAAACTAGGGTTCGGCTTCCAAATAAAGCTGAGACTTGTAAAGCTGCAGGAGCTTCAGAGAGACTGCTTGTGTGTGCAGGGAGGGTCCCAGATCGGCATCTGAGCCAGCCATGGAGCCAGCGACCCCCCAACAAACCCAGGCAAGGGGACTCAAAGCTCCCAGTTGCTGGGGTGGAGTGCTCCAGAGACCCAAGCCCACTCTGGCCCCTTCAAAAATCAAATGTGAATAAGTTCTTCGGCTTGTGCTCTTTGGGGTCTTCTTCAGTGCCAGCCCTCTGCTGCTGTCCCTGCCACAGCGGGAGCTGCCAGCACCCCATCCCCTGCGGCCGGTCTCCGTCTGCCTGTCCCTCAATCAGAGAGCGGAGCCTGCGACTCCTCCGACTCCTCCGTCCCCCCGGGGAAGCGCCGGCAGAGCTCTGGCCTTGCTCACGCTTCCTCCTGGGTCCACGAAGAACTTGATTTCGGCAATCCTGTGCCCTCTGCCCCCCCAGCTCAGAGAGCCGGGAGAAGCCTGGCCGAGGAGCAGCGGGCAGGAGGATCCCTCGCTTTGCTGCAGGCTCAAGAACTCCTTTAACTCTGATGGGGAGGTGGATGACACAGGTGTCCTCCAGCGACAGCAAAAGTTTTTTTTTCATTTCTTCTTTTTTTTTTTTTTTCCCCCCAGTAAAAGAGGCTTTCTGGAGGCAGAGCTTGAGGCAGTTTCTATTATCCCACAAGGGGGATGGAAATGGAAGAGAAGAAACCGGAGCACTTTTGATGGGTCGGCGCGCCGTGCGTGAGGGCTGTTTGAGTGCTGCTCGCCAGCTCTGCAGACCCTGCTGCATTCCTCGTGTGCAAGTCCTGTAAACTGACCCCTCTTCAATTATTCATTAGAGTCTGCAGCTCATCAGAGAGTCTGCTCCTCAAACAGGCATTTATTTGTGGGTTTGGTTTTTTGGTGTTTTTTTTCGTTGTGTGGTTTTTTTTTCCTTTAAGAGCTCAGAAGCTTGCTGTTAACCATAGCCCGGCCTTGCCAAGGACGAAGAGCAAATACTCTGGCAGGAACAAGCCGGGCAGCTGTCAGGCATTACATTAAAAACAAACCCACTTGATTACTTCACCTGACAAGACAGAGGAGCCAGTGTAAGAGCTTTACCACTGACAGGCTGAAAAAGCTGAACGTTAAGAGAGTGGCAATAGCCGCAGCCCCGTCCCTGCGGCGCAGAGGGGAAGGCAGATTTCCAGGCAGCACCGTGCCATGCTCGAGAATGTCCCGCTCCCACCAGCTTATCCCAGGTCCTGCCCAGCCCCGGGGAACCAGACGGGCCGGAGCACTCTTGGCCGAGCGGCTGGATGTCACAGTAGAGGGGCAGTGGGCAGAGAAGGGATTTGCTGAGGTACCTGTCTCTTCCCACGTTCGATAGCTTTCCAGTCTTGCAGAAAACAGCAGCAGCTGTGCAAACACGCCAGGCCTGTTTCAAAGCGGAGCATTTCACTTGTTTGTTTTAAACCCCTTCACGTTAAGAGGATGCGATTAGAGCGGTGTCCCATACTGAGGAGGACGACACCACTGGACGTGTCTTCTCTCTTGCACTCAGCCTGGAGCTGGAGCTCACGCTCGACGCTGGCAGCGCGCAGCCTACGCAGCGAGAGCCCTCCATCACCTGGACACTAGGTGGGCATACAGGACTCGCCCTTTGGTGGCCAGCAGGTCCCAGATGACTCTTTTTTCCTCCCCCACTGTAAAGGGAAGGTGCTTCAAGTTTCCCCTCTGACCACCCACTTAGTGACGCAGCTCCAGAGAAGACGGGACAACGGTCAATGGACGTTCTGCCAGTCAGCGAAGCCTACAGCAAGATGCACAGCGCAGTGCGGGTGAAGGAGAGAGATGTATTGCTGGCAGGCAGAGCTACGAGCAAGCACTAATGCAGTATGCTGTGACGGAGCAGCACAAAGCCTTCCTCTCTGACATCCCGCTGGAGGAGCGTGAAGAATTCCCAGTTCATGACTAGAGCTCAGAGCAGGATTCCTCACCAGCAGTGAAGTCCAGCCTGCAGGAAAGCTGCTCCAGCTACATCCAGTTTGCAGGCGGGAGCGAAGAGCTGGGCTCGAGTACCTCAGCGGGTGCAGGAGGAGCGTAGCAAAACCAAGAACCAGCCTTATTTCTAACGGCCGTCGACTGCTGTTGAACCACACAGAGGACTGGCGCCAAGCTAGCACAGGTAGATGGCTACAACCCTGTTTCCTCCAACTCGTCCCGTGACTGCAACGGTACTTTGTCATCACTAGAGCCTTACAGCAGGATTTTGCACCCAGAACACCACAAACTAATGTTGACGCTGGTGATGTGAGTACTTCTTTGGCCAGAAGCATCCACGTCCAGGGTTCCTGCCTATAGCTTCCCTTCCTGAAGATGCTGCAGGGGAGGACCTTTCTGCAGGCTTTAGCCGGTCAGAACACAAGGATAAATCAGCGGGAGCTACACAGATCTGGGAAAGAGCCGTGTCTTCCCCTTTACTGCACTCCCACTGCGGTTTGCTGCCTAAGAGCAAGGCTCAGCCTGAGCAGGCGGGGCACCTCACGCCTGGTGCGTGCAGCAGAGCAAGGCCCTCGCTCCGGTCTCAAAGGTCTCTTTTATGGTGCAAAGCAGAGCTGGACGAGGTTACTTATTCACTTCCCCAGTTCTCATTGCGCACTGTGATTATCACCCAAGAACAAGCTGATCAGCACTCCCAGCCTGCGCCAGAGTTACCTTCAGAGAGAGAGTGGGCACACTCAGCACTGCAAATCCACTCCTCTGCTCTTCATTATGAAGTGATTTCACTAATTGGGTGTTATACTTTCATGCATAATTCCTCACACTTGGCACCTTCAGGGAGCACAAGCTCACCCCTCAGCCAAGCTGGCTGCAGAGCAGCCTGTAAAACCCCAATTGTGAGAGGTTCCATTTTTCCACTGAATTCAAGCCCTCTGTTGCCGTTCCCCAGCTCAACAAGGACCAATCTTCAGCCTACCTGACAATTAAAACCTAAAGAACATAGGAGAGAATGAGGTTCGGTACCTAGGGACCAACGCACAGCGCTGCCGATTAGCCCCTGGGGCAGAGCAGCTTTTGAGAGCGAGGCAAGAGACCTCCCGTTCTGCTCCTGACCTGCACAGCGATGCAGCCAGGTTAACCCAAGGCTGTCGCAGGAGAAGTTTCTCTCGGTGTCAGCCCAGGCCGGGTCAAAGGAAACAGAACAGGACGAAAGCAGACCCTGGGCCCTCTGCAACGCAGAGGATGCCGGGGCATCAGTCCTGCTCCTCTGCCACCGATAACCAACGTGAAAGAGGAGCTCCTCTGTTCAGCAGCCCACAGACGTTGCGCTGAAACCTTGCACCAACTGCGCTGCTGCTGCTGCTATCCTAAAGCCAACATCAAATTTAAACAAGGTCAAACACCACCACCAAAGAGGAGAGGGGGAGGGGAAAGAAAAAAAGCCATCCTTGTAGCTATCTGTGCCAAAGGCTCCTGTTTCATGTAGCGCTGGGTTAGCAATTCGGTTTCAGGGATGCGGCGGGGACTGCCTGGCAGATTGCAGACTCTTACAGTAGGGACACACTGAGAACATCCAGGTAAGCAAGGATTCAGGCATGAGCAACCTAGGATTGTGCTCGCTGTCAGGAGAGGGTTTGGCTTGGAATTCCTTATGGCCACAGAGCTGGAATGCTGTTGGGATGGCCCTGACTGCAGACCCAGGCTCCTTTCCCTGCGACCATGCAAATGGAGGGAGATGCTCCAGACAGCTCCCTGCCCAACCTGCAGGATCTTGCAGGCATTTCCAAGACACTCAGATAAACACACCGAGGTACAATGCTTGCAGGGACTTGTGTAGCACAACTCTTCTTGAAAGGTGGGAATCCGCACGGGAGTAAAAGCCACAACAAGTTGTGAAATGCACCAGCTGTCCTCGGTAGGAAGCTGAGTTGGAGCTACAAAGGCAGCTAGAAAGTACCGGATCACAGCCAGCCTGGCCCAAAACATCCCCTCGCTACCTCTGCAGCGCCCATTTCATCGTGTTTCATGCCCAAAGACCCTAATGTTCAACAACAGCACGCGAGATGACGGCGGAGGCATCAGACTGCATGAGTCTCATGCTACCAGCTGCGAAGTGCCCAACTCTTTTGAGGTACTCTTGGATTTCCTCCTTTGCAAAGTGTCTTTGGTTATTGCCCAGGCAAATAACGCCTGTACTTCTGGCAGCATCCTACTTACAGGCACAAGGGGAGGGACGGCACTTCTGCGTGGGTGTTGAGTAATCGCCGCTGTCGCTGCTTCAGGCTATTTTTAGAAGAGATCACAGAATTAGCCGCAAAAGGATAGCAAGTACAAACCTAGAATAAAGGTGCCTCTTCCCCTTACAGCTCTCCACACACAGCTAGAACTGAAGGGCATGGGAGGGATCCTGAGCAACCTTCAACTTCAGAATAGCCAACCTCAAGACGTTTACTGCCGCTTACTTCTCCTTCCTTAGTCCGTGTTGTAGGTAGAGCCAGTGCCAGAAGCTGCTGCTGACGTCCGCCCCCAAAATGAGCAGAAAAATACATAGATACTCAGTGCACGGCCTGCGTCCCCCACGTGCAGCGTCACAGCTGGTTCAGAGCGCCAGAATTTGCCCTGAAGTTGAAGGTATGTGTTTATAGGAGGGATTTGATTTGTCTGTGCTGGTAGCAAACGTACCTTGTACAAACTCGGAAAACACAACCGAGGTTATTTCAGGAGCAAGTAGCAGGGCTTCACATGTTCAAAAGTTACTGAAAATGGGATTGTCAGACACCGCTCACAGGCATTTTGGCCACGGTGCCTCGGAAAAGTGGAAAGCAGGACACCTGCACACAGCACAGGGCTCTTGTGGTTTCCCTGCTGTGGGAAGTTGGACAACTTGCCTGCTGCTCTGCTCCAGCTCCCCAGCTGCAACGGGGACTTCCCCTCCCTGTCCCACAGAGGGACAGGGACAGCGACAGACACAGAGCGGCAAAGAGAACCCCAAGTACTTTTTGGCCTCTATCGCGTGATCTTTCTGTGGGGCTGCATCTACAGATGGAATCGGCCAGGGTTTGTCCCGGTGATGTCCTTCAAAGAAAAAAAAGCCCTCAGTTATTCTTAAAGCAACATCCTACAGCGGCTTTTACAGGAGGGCAGTTTAGCCAAGTGTTTGAAGATGAAAGCGGCAAAGTCTCAAGTCTTAGAACCCCAGCTGGAATCCAACCAAAAGAGACAGATTTTTTTTCCCCCCATGCCAGAGATGCAGGCACAGTGAAGAACTGTAAAACTACCATTCTCAGGGGAGGGAAGCGCACAGTCTCGTTAACCTGGGTTCATCTGACCCACGCTAGACTTCTTGCGGGCCACTGGAAAAGTGCCAGTCCAGCAACTGGGACAGAAATGCAGAACAAGTGGGTGAGATGCAACGGCAGTGCTAGAAGTCCAGCGTAAGTTCCTGGCAAAGAACTGCCTGAAAAGCAGACAATTGTTTTTTAGGTTTAAATTCCTTTTACTAAAAATATGACAGTAACCAACTGGAAAAACAGTACAATAAGCCCCCATGGCCTTTAGCACAAACGATGATTCAGAGAGAAAAACTGCCACAGGGCACTCACTGAGGGTAAGGCGCAAGGACAAACTCGTGACAACCTGTTCAGCAAGGTCTCCCAAGCCGAATCAAACATGTTGTGTCATTCTTCACAGTTACAGCATGTACGTATCAGAAAAGGAAATCCTGAAAGTCTTATAATTTCAAAGCACTGCAATGGCTTTTCTGCCCTGCGCAGTGTCTTGCAGGACGGAGAAGTATGGACGCAATTAGGAAATAGCCATGCTAACAACATGGCTCCTCGGTCTCGTACTTGGAGAGGGCTCATATCAGAGAAGTCAAGCCCTTCAACATCCTGCTGTTCGTGTGCGGAGCAGGAAGAGCTTTAGGTGTCTGAAGAAGGTCTAGCATATTCAGACCCTTGCCCAAAACGTGGAAGACAGCAGCTCAGTTCCCTCTACCGTTCCCAGCTGATGTTAATGGGGACACAGAGGGCAACCTGACAGAAGTGGAGCTTCTCCCAGCCCCACCAAGGCAAGAGAATAAGCAGATACCCAGCACTCAGCAAGGGCAGCTGTGCCAAAAGCATCAAATACTCTTGTATTTCTCATCCCGTCTGGCAAGATCACAACGCAGAGAAAGGTGTAACCTGGCACTGAAACTCCCCAGGGATTCTCGCTTCTAGCCCTCTGCTACGGCCTCCAGTCCGTCTCCTGTGTGCTGGACTGAGGTAGCGCTTTGGGAAACTTTCCAGATATGTTTGGATGACGAAAGGGACAGGAAGAAAGAGGGTTTATCTTTTCTCTTCCCCTACCCTAGTCCCTTACACTCCCACATGCACTCATCCAGATTACAGAGCAGCAGCTTACGGGATTTAAAAATAGCTGTCCCCAACCCGTTCACCAAGTCAGCTCACGCCCCACACGCAGCTCGGAGGGATGACTTAAAGACGTAACCCCAGAGCATTTTTACCTTGGATGGAGGATTCCCACCTTCTTCCGGAGCAGCCTGCCCATTCTGCAAAGGAAGAGAACGTGCCATTAGCACACACCAGGCATGGGACCGCTCCTTACACCCCCTTACAAAGGCTGTTGGCTTCGAGAGCCCTTCATGCAGGACAAACAGGGGAGGATGCCACTTTCAGACACGGTACAAGATGGCTGAACACTCCCCATATACCGAGGGGACACTTTCTGCCAAGGACAAAAAAACTGTTTAAAAAAAGTCTCTCGTTCAAAGACTTTCCACGCTCCCTACAGCTGAAATTAGGGCTGCTTATAGACCGACCACCGCTTGTGGGGCGAACGGCACCCCTGCACTCCTCAGGCGTGGATCCCCGGGGCGGTGGGTACAGGAGTCCCACCCTCGGCACCACGTGCTGCAGAAACTGCTCTGGAGACACAGCCCTGCGGTTGCACCATCCCGCCTCCCGCACCCACGCTGCGGCTACCCGCTCCGCTGTTTCTCTGGGACTACTGGAAGAATCAAGCAGGGAAGATCAGGTGAAGATGGGAAAGGAGTGCTAGAGTGGAGTGAACGGCCATTTTGCCATGACGTTGGCTTTAATATGAATATTTATCAGTTATTTATTACCCTATCACAGCTGATACCGCTGCGGGAAATCTGCACCACCTCCTTGGCTCCAGGCCACCTCTGCTCTGCAAGTCCAGCTTCTGCTGCTGGAGCTCTGTCCAAAGTCACAGCAGGTGACCTGAACCGCCTGGAGCAGCATCAGCCGGTCACGCTCGGCACTGAACCAAAGACGTATCGGGTTCAGCACAGCACCGCGCCTGGAGAAGCCAGTGGGAGCAGAAGCGGGTGGGATTTACTTAGACACAGATACTCGGAGCAGGATAAGCACGTACAAAAGGTTTTCTGCAGACTGTGGAAAAAAACAAGGGCAGGAAGATTTTGCTTTGACATCTATTTGCACTATAGTCTCTGGATCCAAAAATGATGGAATTCCTCTCTTTCTTTGAAAGAGCAAGGCAAATTTATTCACTCCTCTTCAGATGTTACGGTCCAAGAGAAGACTGGCAATGCAATTGTGTTTCAGCCTCAGATTCTTAGTTGAATGCCTGGGTTTGAGAGCCTTTCAGAAATCTGCAAAGCTAGCTCCTTCCCTGGAGAAGCAAGGGGACGTCAACCTGACATCTGTCTTGGAACTACACTATCTCCTTTTCCCCTTTGGGCCAAATTTATCTTACTTCCTTTTAACACAAAGCAAAACTTGCAGTTGTTGATCGAGAGAGCTTTGGGGCCGCTGTGAAAACCTCGCTCTAATGCTGCACTCGCTTTCTACAACATTCACTGGGTGTTTCCACGTTCGCACTCTTCTGCTTCGCATAGGAGGTCACCACGGCTGGTTTTAAACCGCTTGGCCACCTGCTCGCGGCTAGTTCACAATAAAAGGTGTAACGCTAAAGAGGTAAATTTAAGCACAAGTTTAGTTTTCAGATACTTCAAATCCAGAGACAATAGTCCAGAGTCTCCATACGTCTTCATATTTAGGTGTCCCACCTCAGCCCAACCTGCGCTACCTGCAGCACCTCACACAACAGCTTAGCCCTACCACAACGTGGGGTACCACCACACCGGCGGGGGAGAAGACCTCCCGCCCCTTGGCCTGACACTGGCCCTGCAGTATTTACATTCATATGGATCTACTCTGAGCTCCAGAACTCACCTCAGTACCAACTTAAACTGGGCTTAAGTTTCGAAGTATTTTCAGCTAATGAGTGAAAAAAGCAACCGCACTACCACACAAGCCAAGTTCTTCCAGAGGAACGTTGCCCTGATGTTTACACAGAGCTCTTGGTGCCATTAGCACAAAGAATAGCTAAGAAGTGAAGTAAGATTTTGTGTTCATGTATAGCCTCCACAAAGAGGGGGAATACACTGCGCTCAAGATAACCAGACTTGGAAACACGCTCAAGTTTGCTGGCTCAGCTGTCACTGATCAACAATTCCTAACTCGCTGCTAATCCAAACCATAGCTCAGGGAGGGCTGTTTATGTCTAAAACAGCTTAAGAAGTAGAATTTCTGTGTTGGACAGAGGGAAGCAGTGCCTGGCTCATGGTCTGGAGAACAGATCTACAAGGCACGTGTCAGGAGAGGGGCGAGCTGACGCATGGGACAAGCTCTTTTATTCCCCTGGGAAGACCAGCACATGGCGAGCGAGCGCAGGGTCCATCCAACCCGTCTCAGCTTCAGGGATAAGGTGGGAGACACTGGGTGCTACCTCTGGACCTGCCAGACCTTTCGAGAGCTGCGTTTCATCGGAACCCCAAGGAACACTTGTCCTACACACTGCTGTCGACAGAAATCCATCCTACCCGGGGATGGACGGGATGCGGCAAGAAAGAGAACAGTGTCCGTGCCAGGGAGGTTTCCTTGGCGTGTAGGTCCGTGGTCTTAGAGGGACGAAGCTTCTGATGAAACAGTCACTTTCTCAAGCGGACATAAGGCAGATGCGTAAGGGGAGGATTGCAGTACTTGGAGCCAAGAGCTTTTCTTCTACCCCAGAGCAAACCCAGTCCTTGTTCCCTCATATGGAATTCAAGAGCCATTTGTAAGCATCCAAGATGAAACCACACTCACAGCTACAGACTCATCACCTCCCGAGATAAAATACAGCCATTCACTGCGTCGTAAGTGGAGCTGAAATAGTTTGTGGGTTTCTTGGTTTGACATTTGTCTCTTTAAAATGCTTTATTTCTGCACTTCCCCTGCATACTATGCGGTGCGTTAGCGAGTGCACGCGTGCTTGCCTCCGTGCCAGATATCCTCTTCCAGCACATTGTTCTCACGGCTGGAAAGGAGCCTCCTCCATGTCCTACTCCGAGAGCAACCCCGAAGATCTCCCCGCAGGCAGTAACCAAGCAATACCTGCTGCAGGAGGGAGGCACAGCCCCTTCCCTCCGGTGCCCAGGGCAGCAAGGAGCTGATGCAGACCGGTGGCAGAGCAGGGCCTGGGCTACCAAGAAGGCAGCGGCGTGAGCCTCACCAGGGGCCAGCAGCCTGTCCCTGCAGCTCTCCACCCAGCACTGCTCTGGGGCGAGCGGAAACGAGGATTACGGTGCTAATCTGATGGGCACATGGAGTGGCAGCCTGGCAGCGAGGGCACTTCTGGGCGGGCGACAGCTAGAACTGCCCGAGAGGCAACGTAAAAGCCCTTCTGCACACATGCTGCTCTAATAAGTTTTCTTAATAGCACGCAGAAGAGTATACTGGAAAACAAGTGCATTCAGTTACGCAACTGCCAGCCTGGCTGAACTTGAGAGATACTTATCTTAGGACAACTTGCATTTTAAATCCCTTTAATTCCACATAATCCGCAGCACAGGGAGCAATTTACAGAACAGGCCGGTGCTGCTCTGATCTGAAACCAGGACGAGTCGCACCCCCGGTAGGACCGTGCGAGACCGTGCCCGCTCCTGCTGCCACCAAGGGCTGCGCTCTATAGTTAACACCATCAGCGCAAGTCATCCCGGATTATCGACAGCTCTGCTTAGGAAAGCAGCCTGCTGCTATTTCTGGACCTCTAGGTTTTGACTAGTCACCTTTGAGATGCCCATACACAATACAATAAGGCTACGAGGTACCCAGAGATGCTCTTTCACCCACCTCGGACGAACCATGAAGCATTTAGGCAGGAATGAGTGGGGGAAGAAACCCTTCACCCAAGAGCTTCTGCTAGTTTGACACAAGAAGGCGGCATTTTATTATTATTAAGTGGAATTTATGGATCTTGCCTATCGCAGTTCAGAGAAAGGAAATGATTCTGCAAAAATAAAGATCTCCAAAAGAACTCACATAGCCCAAACAGACTGAGGAGCCTATGCACAAGGCGGATCAGAGATCACAGTCGCTCGGCTTCCTCCCCTATCTTTTGAGCATCGTTTTATGCATTTTTCAGTTAAGATGCTTGAAAAAGATAGTTATTCATGAATAGCTCCTGCTCAATAAAGGATGATACACATATACAGGTCAAAATAATTAGCTGGAAGTAGTTGGGTTTGGTGTAATCCCACGCCAGTCGTGTTGCTGTATGTTTGTGTAACAAGAGTTTAAAGAAAAGCACAGCCCCGATGACAGTATCCATCGCTATGGTGATGAAGTCATTCAACTCCACTCTCTATCGCTTGTACTCTGCCCCAGTCCAGTTTTTCTACTACATAAGCAATATCCTGAATAATATAAGCAGCAGAGAGAACAGGGGGAGAAAAAAAAAAAAAAAAGGAAAAAGTATTATGAAGCTAGCTCAGTCCCCAGGACAGAGGGCCTTGTCTCCTGCAAGGGATCAGCTCCAGCTCCCACTGCCACCCACTCCCGTGCGTTTCCCCGGCACGGCTCCAGGCTGAGCTCCAGCGGGCCAGGACGAGGGGCACCAGCCGTGACCCATCCCCGGCAGCAGAAAGCCAACACTCCCAGAGCACAGTGGAAAAAAACCAGATCCCTCAACAATAGGGCTGATGCCTCCACCAGCGCGGTGACAGCACCTCTGCTCCATGACTCAGAAAGCAAAGGTTGGAGGAAGCCGGTTTCTAACCTGGATGGCAGCGATCCCAGGGTGATTTATGTAACCGGCATTCCAGAAAAGTCTCCGTGGTTTCTCAGTGGTGCCACCTTGCCCAGGAGTGGTGAAAACTTTCTCCTTGGGCCCCTACCCTTGGTGATTTTAGCCTCAAGGTGCAAAGCTCCCCCCAAGCCCAAGCCTCTCTCCACTGTTCACAGATACGCTGCTCGATCTCAGGGAATGCTCTAACGTCGGGCCCAGGTGACGGCCCAGGCGATAACCTACACCCTGGCTCTGGGCGCACGACGCGGTTCCAGGAATCACGATCAAGTCGCCGCAGGACTTCCCCCCTCTCCCACCTTCGAGCACAAACCCATCCTCACGACTCAAGCGATGCTTCAGAGCAGACGCTCTTAGCCCACCGCACCTTCCTGCCAGCCGTACGGCACCCGCCGCACAGGCGGACCCTCGGCACAGCACCCCACTCGCACGAGCGGGGTCTCTAGGAGAAGCCACGCCGTTATCTGGCCGATGAAAATGAAGCAACCTCACTTCAGGTTTGGAGCTGAAGAATATCCGTATTATTTTCCTCACTGGAATCAAGTGCACGTACTCGCTCACCTTAAAACAAAGGCAGGTAAATTGCTAACGTCCCACTTGTGATCCTGAGATGTAAAAAGACCGATCTGCAGAAGTATCACCTGCAAGCAGCTCCTGACCCTGACCTACAGCTCTGGCCAAGGTGAGATGGGGGAAGGGGACAGCTCAGAAGCCAGAGGCAGGCCCTCCAGTTTCAGTTTACAATTAACACACCCGTTACTAATGCAATGGGGAAGAGAGTCCTTGCTGCTGCCATGATCTTCCCAGCTGACTGGGGCTGACAAATACACCGGACCCCCCCGGCCATTTCCGCTCAGGAGAGATCCCGTGACGCTGACACAGCGCCTGCCTGGCATCTGGGAGACCCGGGATTAAGTAGTAAACGAATCTTGCCCACGGCATTCGCCGCCCTGGGCACTGGCATTAGTTTCCTCCCGTTACTAGTTGCGTTTTCTGGCTTTTCAGGCTATCTTCCTACTTCGGAAGAGAGAAACCACAACTAAAAAGCCCTGTCTCCCAGCAATAACCTACACCCTGGCTCTGGGCGCACGACGCGGTTCCAGGAATCACGATCAAGTCGCCGCAGGACTTCCCCCCTCTCCCACCTTCGAGCACAAACCCATCCTCACGACTCAAGCGATGCTTCAGAGCAGACGCTCTTAGCCCACCGCACCTTCCTGCCAGCCGTACGGCACCCGCCGCACAGGCGGACCCTCGGCACAGCACCCCACTCGCACGAGCGGGGTCTCTAGGAGAAGCTGTGCCGTATGTGGCCGATTAAAATGAAGCAACCTCCCCTCCGAGCGCTAGCAGACCCCCCTGCTGTCATTGCAGCAGTGGTGAAATGCTGCCTCCACTCAAAGCAGAGCTCTCTTAAGAGGCAATTTTAAATAAGAATGAGCAAATCCGACTGATTCGCCATCGCGACATCCCTAGGCACGATAGAGGAGCGTGACAGCATCGAATCCAGCCAAAATGATGGCAAAGCACCAAGGTCTGAGTAAAGCGCCTGGGACAGAATCCCCACCATCCCTCTGGTTTCTCCAGGAGAGCTGCTAGTTCCAATTTGGCCGAGAAGATGTTTAACTAAAGAGCGCCAGAGCACAGTGCCTCAGCTGGCTGCTCTGCAACGGGTGAAAACTGCTACAAGCTGTCCCTTTATTCTGAAATGGCCGTGATGCAAGCCTGCAGATGTGGACAGATGCTGTCCACCGTCCTGCACGTCTGGCTTGGAGGTCTTAATTAGAAGGAAAAGAGCAAAGCAGGAGGGGAGAGCAGACACCCAGCGAAGTGACACAGGACTGTGACGGGAGTTTGCAACACAGGCCTGCGAGAGCGGCTGGGGCTGGGGAGGCAGACAGCGAGGAAGCTTGCGGGAGAAAGACCCCAAATCCGAGACATCTATTCCCGGGGCCTTCAGCGGGGGCCGTTTTCCTCTGCGTCTGGGAAGAGATTTAGGAACACGCCGCTCACGCTCCCCCAATAATCAAAGCCTACAGGGGCAGCAGCGGAGCCGGGAAGCCCCCGGAGCCCCGCCATGCACCCACCGCGCCCCGGAGCAGCCAGCGCCAGCCCCCGGCAGCGCACATCTCCGGCTGCGACCCCCCCCCCCCCCCCCAGGCCGCCGCATCCCACCCACAC
>JAVKLA010000021.1:4356143-4373717 GCA_034782735.1 Sagittarius serpentarius | reverse complement strand
CGGGCCGGGAGCGGCGGGGCGGGGCGGGGCGGGGCGGGGCGGGGAGGCTCCGCCCCCCCCAGCTGCGGGGCGGGAGGGGTCTCGGCCCGGCGGGTCCGCGGGGGGGGAGCGGCGGCGGTGCCACCTCCCGCCGGAGGCACGCAGCAAGCGGCTACCCCGCGGGCGGGGGATGAAGGGACGAAGATGAGGAGCTGCGGGTGCCACATGCCTCCTTGTGGGGGGAGCGGGGCGGGGGTGGGATGAGCCGTCCCCGGCCAGCTGCACCCTTTGCCTCTGCGTGTTGCCCCGGGATATTTTGGAGGCCGAGAGAGCTTCCAGTTGCTGGGAGGGAGCTGCTCGCTCCTGGCAAGGTGAGAGCGGCGGTCCCTGCCTGCTCCTCTCCAGCCACGGAATCCTCAAGGCACCAAGGACGCCTGAACGCAAAACATCTCCTGACAAATACAGGGCCCCGAGCGTCCCACTTTATTTATTTATTATTATTTTTTTTTTTCCCTCTAGGAGCGTCCAGCTGTTTCACTGCACGCACAAAGGTGCATAGCATCACCAGCAGAAGAGGCGGTGAGGATAAACTCGGTGACACACTTCGGACACTGCTGCTTAAAGCAGGAAACTGCTCTGGGAAACCCGGATTCCAAGTTGGAGATGTGCAGTGAGTCACTGCTCATCACCACTTGCATGGATAAAAAACATATCCACCTTTCTGCAACGGCTGGAGAGCCTCAGAGGAAAGGTGCCTTAAGCACAAGTGTTCATAGTTGACGGCTATTCTCACCTGCTAGGTTTCTCAAATAGGAGAAAGTTTTCTTCTACTCACTTTTTACCAAACGCCAAAGCAGCATATTTTCATGTTTCATTATGAAATTATTTGTTTTTTTAAAAAAAAAAAAAGTCTTTTTAAGAGGGTGCATCACTAAGGGTTGACTTCATCAAGGTGTGGCTGGAAATATTTAATGAGCCTAAGTGAAAGCATATGCAGCTGGGGTTTTGCATTCTGAGGGCAGCTGTCCCTGGAAGCCAGGGCTGTACAGCCCTTAGCCCTCAACCTGTTCAGAGAGGGCAGCGAACCCTGGAAAAGCTGAATTAGGACAGAGCCCAGCACTTTGAAAAATTCCACTTAATCTTCACAGCACCTGAAGCTAATCTGTAAGTCATCTTCAGGACCTGCTCGTGATTTAGGCTGGAGCTGCCATCTTTTCTGCATCTGGGGGAATCGAGTGTAGAAAATTCCCACGGTGACAGTAAGTGTTTGAGCCAAGCCTGGGAACTGCTGTCTCCAAGTCCTGTGCTCAGAGCCCCGCTCTGTGCCCTAAGTGCTGGAGCCCCAGATGAAGGCATTAAATAACACAAATCCACCCGACTGGTACTAAGTGAGGTCCTGTTATAGCCAATTAAACTCATGTCACTTACTGTTGGAGCAAGCTGAAGCAGATCTTGTGGAGAGTTATTCATTCAGCTCCAAAGCTATCCGTATTTTCCCCTTATTGCCTGGTACATGGCGCGCCGTCTGCTTACATCCATCCTCCAGCTGCTGCAACGTGCTTTAAATGGCATCAATAACATAACGATACCAGTACCGGCGTCCTGTTTACCTTCTTCATTCATTTGCAAACACATCTCCCTTTCCTTCTGCTCTGCGAGCGTGTCAGACGGGTCTGGGGTAGGAATGCAGAGGGGGGGTGAGGGTAGGACAGTGCATCCTTTCTGGAAGAAGAACAAAATGAGACATTACTTGGTGATCTGCCGTGCTTTAACACCAGGCCCCATGAACCCAGCCTTTGGACGTGGCATCCTGGTGCACTTGGAGCTTCCCACCTGGGTGACAAGCCCACAGGGAACATTTAAGCCACTATGCCAGGCACAAAGGCCATTTCCCATGAGGTGACCCACCGAATGCCTCCCAGCTTCCAAGGAGGGCTATGCACGGAAGTCAGGCAGGATCAGGTGCTGAGCAGCTACCGGCAGCAGCTGAGGGGATAATCTCAGACAGGCTGGTCGTAATTCCTGGGAAATTTCTGACTCCAACATCACGACTGTTATTATAAACAGTAAAAAAAAAAAAAAGTTAAAAATAAAATAAATTACTTTGAAGTGTTCAAAAGTTATAGGGTGGTACAGTAACCAGTAGAAAAGCAAGTCTTCATTTTCAAGGTCTCAGTGAAAGTTAATGGGCAATATCCAGAGGAACCGTTTGAAAGGCAGAGCAGGGCCTACTGCAATTCAGTGCAGTAAGGGAGACGGGAACCGCCGCTGCTTCCATCCCTCGGCAGGTCTATTGAGATGCAGAAAGTCCTTCATATTTCACAGCAGAAAGACAGGCAGGCTGACTGTGAACTTGACAAAAGACAGAAATTGTGGAGCTTTATGGAGCAATGACTTCTTTAGACTGGAAGAAAAAGACAGCTCTAAACCCACAGGTACCACTGCACCTAAAGAAAACTACCAAATTATCCTGCCCACTTCGTTTAATAAACCAGCAAATTAAAGATATTGGGGAGACCACAAATGACTTGTGCATTATTATTCTCTGCATCTCTGCAGCTACTTTTATTAAAGGCTAGGAGAGGATTTTGCTGAGGTAGCTCTACAGTATCCTCAAAATTATACTAACACCCCCAAAAAAGCCTAGGCAATACCACAGCAATGCCGGCTAGACAAGCTAAGGTCTCTCAGACCCCAGCTCCAGCACTCAAAGAGAAGCCAGCTATCTTCTGATAAAAGCCATCTGTTATCTGACTGACCTTCCCTCAATTCCTGCACCGGATAATGCCGAATCGTAGTTGATTAACAGAACGTGAAACGTGCCACGCCAGATTGCTGGTAAGTCCAGGGCAGGGTGTTTGAGTAAGAGAAATGAGGTAGTGGTCTCCCCCAGGGTTTATTTCCTAGTCAAAGAACAGCTATAAAAAGCAGCTCCTGTCCTGAAAACAGGGTACAAAATGTGTTCTTTGGAGCTGAACAGCAGAGCCTGCTGTTTGGGTGAGTGTCATGGCTAAATACAGTGATTAAAACATATACACTGGCATTCTTCTGAGACAGTTGCAGGCTGGGGAGAGCTGCTGCTATGGCAAACAGAGACTCCAGATGAGCTGGATGGCCCTTTTGTCAGTATTGCACTTGCTGAAAATTCAAAATGCTGCAGTTTTAGTTTGGTTTTAAAAACATCAAATCCTCCTCAAATACAATTGTAGATATTTTTGCCTCTGCAGCTGGCTGGCTTTTGGTGTGTAACATTTTCCTTTTCAGAGAGGCTGACAACATTCATTAAGCCAGTTATCCCCAAAGAAGCCCTCCAAAGCAGACGTATCGAGGCTGGTCCTTATCCACATTACCAGATCCAATTTTTCCTCATTATTCCAAAAGCTGCCCAAGTGATTCTCCACTGTATGGTTATACAGTAACCCAGTGCTCCCATGGCTCACCATATCCTTTCTTTTTACCGAAGCCAGGGAGCATCTCTCATTAACTGCCTGCTTCATGCTACGCTGCTTTTACACATATAAGGAAATGCAAAAAGCTTGCAGGCACGAGAACTTGCAAGGCTGAGTCCCAAATGCCTGCTACAATTTACAGACTCGTGTAATCTGCTTTGTGTTTACGCTAAGACAGTCGTTTAATTAGAGCTCGCAGCAACTCTCTTTGTATTTTTGAGATTGACTAATCAGTTCCGTAGGTCGTTGTTATCCCCGCTGTACTAATAGGGAAACTGAGTCATGTTTTCAATAGGTTGTCAGGGCAGAACTTGAACTCCACGTCCTGTCTTCTAATCCCCAGCTCTCAATTCACGATCTCATTTCCTTGCCTCTCCTGCTTTGTTTTGCCACTACGAAGGAAGAGATGATAGATCACCTTGTTTTGATCCCAGGGACACATTTTTCCTTGGCGTGGTACAAACATCACACTGAAGGTACAAAGCAGGGCCCCTGGAAATGAGAAACTTTGGCTGCGTTTAACAGCAGGATTGCTTTTTGCTTTTCTGACAGATTTCTATCCATTCCTTAGCACCGTGTGCAATTGCAGCTGCCTCAAATGCCAGCGTTTTCCAAGGCAGGTCCAGGCAGCGGTCGGAATGTGGAAACTACACCACAGCAGGCCGTGGGATGAAGAGCTCCTCGGGGAGCACAGGCCAGGCAGCTCTCGTTCCCCTGCAAGAGGTTTGTGCAGACGGAAGGCTTATTCATAGAACAAACACCTTTAGCCTCTGCCGATACCTCCTGCAAAGGTCAGCATCAGTCTGCCTTGCTCAGCTCACCTGCATTTTTGAAGGCGTCTAGCAGATCTGAAACTCTTTCTTTTGCAGAACACATTGCATTTTGCCTGCTGGTCCTGCAAACTATCAGTCTGCTAAGCCCACCCTATGTGGTATTACTGGAAGCCATGCCGTCCCTCCATGGACCGGATCTCCTGAAGCCCCTGCCAGGGAGCCCCTGGCTGAAGCACGCACAGCTCGAGCCAGGGAAGAGTTCTGCTAGCAGAACCGATTAAGCTGTTGGCTCCAGGAAACGCGCCCTGATTTGTGAATATTGCACCCGTCTCTCGGGAACGCTGAACTGCAGCCAAGAGGTGCCCTGAGGAGAGGGACCCGTTGGGGCTGGGATGCGCCCTGGGAAGGCGATGGGGAAGGAGCCGGGAGGCAGCCAGGCCTATCAGCTGGTTGTCATGGATACAATCGCTGCCGGTCTCCTGTATCAGTTACCTTCCCTTCCCTGGACGCAAATAAAGGAGTGGTGGTCTGCTCCTGTTCTGATGCAGGACACAACCCTTGACATCCCAACAAAAGGAGAAAATCATCTGTTTCAAACCGAGACACCTCTCCACATCGTCTGAGCGTAGAGCGGGAGGCGACTTGCTTTTTCGGTATTCAAAATACGCGAGTCTGAGAATGCTCTGCCCGATTGCATTTGGTTCTGGCCTAACCTTTGGCTATTTCCTGGGACCTCAGAGGAGCTGTTTTCACAGCCCATTCAGCCCTTGCTCTCGCTCAGCCTTTTGGATTCACGAGAAGCTGCTTCGGACTTGGACTCTCCCGCCCGCCCGCGCTTGCTGATGCCTCAGCACACACAGACCCGGGCAGAACTCCGCAGGCTCCAGGGACTTCAGCTCCCGCTTCCAAAGGAAGAACGAGAGGCCGAGTGTGGCTCAAACCACACCTGGAAAAGGCTTTACAAAGCCCCACATAAAATACAAGCAGTTGCGTCATTTTTAATTTTTAAAGCAAGTTTGCAGCCCAGGTGGTAAGTTATTTAGAGCGAGCTATCTGGCAAATTTTGGTTTTAATTAGCATACAGATATGTTTGTAGTTTATTTCAGTGTAGCACTATGCGAGGGAGTGATAACATGAAAGAGAAAACTATTAGAAACTGTAAACAGAAGTGAAACTGCCAGGCCTGTTTTCACTGTCCCCTAGCCAGGGAGAAAGCTGAGTAAACAACAGTGCTAAGTACAGTCGGGTTTTATGGTTCTTTTAGGTTTAAGAACTTGTAAACAAGTGATGGGACTTTTAAGTGGATACGAATAGATGCCCTCAGTTTTGTGCTACTTACAGAGCACACAGGTCCCAGTTTCTCCAGACAGGGTAGGGGAAAACAAAAGCGCTTTTCAACAGAAACCCAGCTCCAGCAAGAGGAAAATGTCATTTCAGTGTTGGCGGTCTCAAGCCTACATCACGCAACTGAACAAGTCTCGTCCTGCTTAATAGAGGGCACACACAAATACCCGTTGCTAGTTACCCCATTCCATAGTTCGGGACACCATCATCCAAAGTAAAAAAAAAAAGGGGAGAGGGAGGGAGAGAAAGAGAGAAACCACTTCAGAATTGGAAGTGAATTTCAGAAAACCTTATGAGAAGTCTAAAGACCCCAATAAACTATTTTCCTTAGGGGAAAAAAACAAACTTTATTTCCAATTTAAGACTGATATACTCATGGCTGGCAGTATTTTACTTCTCAGTCCTCTTACAAAACAGAGACTGTTGCACACATCCAGCCTTGAAAAGCCACATCCCCAAAATTACCAGAGCAATAAACTTCCAAAATAAGAGAAATGATCCTGACTGGGAATATTTTGGCCTAATGACCAACTGTATTACATCGGAAGACATACTACAAGCATGATTTTTTGAGAGAGGTGTGGGAAAGAGGTGCCTTCATCATTTACGGAGAGAGAAGCATGTCTCCAACTTCTCTTCTAATAACACTTGTTTTCTGTATTTTAGAAACTGCTGAAGGCAGCGCAGCAGCACAGGTATGACTCGGCTGGCTCGCATGGTCAGGTAGCAGATACATCTACATGGTGCTCAATGGTTTCCTTGTTGGGGAGTGAACAAAAGGCACAACAGGTTCAGGGATGTCAGAAACCCGATTACTTGGCAAAAGAAAATCTATCCGTCCCTCATTAGCATTAAAAAAAAAAAGCTAAAAGACAGATTCTGGAGTTAGCGAGGGTTTTAGATGTTTTGCAGTGTTGCTTGTCTCACAGCACACCGTAAAGCGATGCAGAAATACAAGGTTGGTACTCTGCTGCTTGACTATTTAAATTGTTCTTTTCCTCCTGTCACCTTCATGATGAGTAAAGGAAGGGAGCTTGGAGACTGCTCCTTAGACATTCTTCTTTCCAAAAGAGGCACCTGTGGTTTACATTAGCAATGTAAGGACTGTCCAGCTGGGCCTTCCCTGGCTCTCTGAGGAGAGGCTTGGTGCGTTTCTCGGTGAGTTTACCTAGAGTACTTACACCTCTGCTGATGAGGGAGGAGCCGCTTGATCCTTAACTAGAAAAATCCTTTCAGAATTATTCTCTAGTGCCCATATAGGCATCCAAAGTTGAGCCCAAAGGGTTTTCCGTTAGCAGGCGAAAAATCCGCCTGTCTGATTCTTGCGTGCTGCTTTCATTTCATTGTCATACTCCAGAATTGCTCAGAAAAGCTAATTTCTAAGATCAAAAGCAAGAAGCTTACTTTTATCTTTCTTCCGCTAAACTTTGTGGGTACCTGTGTGATCGAAAGCCATCTCTCTGTTACACTGCGGCTGTGTCTTTCCTCTGTCACTGTGAAGAGGGGAGGGTAGTGTTGCTCAAATGGTGAAGTTTTACCACTGAGGACTAAATATCTTTTATAGAGAAATGTGTCCCAACATTCATTTGCAAGAATTCATAAAATAAGTGTATAAAAAAATGAAAATAATCAAAGACTGCTGAATGCACAGAAAAACCTCCAGCACCCAGAGTGCTCAAGGGCCACATGTCACCGTTGGTGGGGCAGGCGGTGGGACCTCCCATCTCAGCCTCTGCTTTGCTCGCACGTGTGTCTCCAGCCACTGAGCAACAGTAATTTACAAAGTAAAAACTTGATGCAAGGGGTATTTTGTCACCCAATGGATAGATAAAAGCTTCAGTGCACGCTGCTTTATATCAATATAGGTTTTGCCAGAGGCAGCGAGCATTTTAAAAGGTTCCAACTCGGGAAGCTGGTTTGAGTTTTGCAGCTGACTTCAGTGACAACAAAAATGAGACTTGCATGGTACATAACGACTCCTTTCATCCTTTTCCTGTGGGAAATCAGGTATTTGCTCACAACCTGGTTTCCGCAAGACCTGGCCAGACCTGCTGTCTTACTTTTCTGTTTACAGTCTGCACAGCATCATTTTCGCCCCTTAACCTAAGAAGCCACTAACATAATGTTGGAGATAAACGTCCTGTGGCAGCAGCCCAGCGTAAGATACGGTGGAAACAGGGTCAGTGTGTTGGAAATGGATAATGAATAACATCTGACGTAACGCTATAACTCAAAAGTCTTCTCTCAAATACAAGGACTCTGGGGTATGCTACAGTCCTTAGAATAGTACAAAAGACATAGTGCTATTAGCTGTTAACACGCAGTAACACCATATACTTGTTGAAAGGTAATATTGATCAACAGAGATGGAAAACAGGTTTTTGGCAGCTGTTTGCCAGCTCCTTGGAAATTAATACGGGAGTCAGTTACCAACGGACAAATATCCCTTCTACAAGATCACCAGCTCAGTTCTGGCAGCAGGCAAGCTTGTGCCAGAAGGGTTTCGGAAGAGGAAGGTAGAGGCAGAAATGGATGCATTTAAATAACATCACTATACAGACAGAAACAGATGGGTTTAAATATCATCACTATGCCTTAAAAATTAATTGTTCAGTAAAGTGAAAGGGTTAAGTCAGAAAGCAAACCAGTCTGGATCAAGAACAGGGTAAACCAGCCTACCCAGAGTATCGGTTAGTTACCCCTTATGGTTCTGCAGTTCTTAGCACCAGTCACAGGGAAAATCGAGTTATTTGCCTCCCAGTGTAAGATGGGGACTGTGTCTGAAATGCAAAAAATCTGCAGAACCCGAGCGTGGGTGAGGTGGCGGTGCTGGAAGAATCCCTCTTGCGAGGAAAGCCCGGTATTGCACGAAGACTTACATAAGGCAGCTGTGCCTGGGAACTGCTGCTGGGCAGCTGCACACAAGTGCAAAGAAGCCACAGTTCTGTCTTCACCTGCGTCTGGTTGTGTAATAAGCTACCTGCTCAGACACCGTTTCTTCATACCGGGCAGGAACCCAGCGCCTTTGATTTCAAAAAATAAATCGTTGCACTTCTCACCGCTCTGGTGCACAAAGGCAGCGAACGCACAAACGCGGTGCTGAGCGCACAGCATGTGAGAAGGACCTTGGGATGACATTGGGGTGTTTTATCTTAAACAATCTGTTTACTCACGTGTCCAAGCCAGGCACTGTATAGAACACAGCCTAGCTGGGGCTGGTACACTTCAGTCCAAGCAGTACGCTCGCTCAGGCGGCTGTGGGGCTGCCAGCCCCACCAGCTCCGTGAGCGACAGGACGAAAGGGTCTATCAGCACCCCCAGTTCTGGGCTGAGCTGGCCTATTGTTTTCGTCCCCAAACACAGGCCGTAAGCTCAGCTTAAGGCTGCTCATCCTTGCTTTGCTGATAGAAACTGTTCATTTACCGAGTTAATCAATAAACCAAACTCCCAAAGCGTTCCATGCAAAAGGCTAAGAATCCTGGTCTACTCGTTTTGCTAATCACTGAATAATCACCGCAGGTTTGTTATCTAGGAACTAGCAGGGCACGGTGACAGGGCCTGTTTAATGGAGACACGTGAAGAAAATTTACATCATATTTTTCAGTACAGATGTCCCTGAAACATTCGGTTTCAATGTTTGCTATATCTTCATGCCACAGCATTTATACTTGTGACTGGAAATCTCTGCCTTCTCCCTGTAATTTTGGGTGCTGCTTTGCCCTCTTCATCCCATAAACGCATAAATCCCTGCCCCAAGCAGGTACTGGGAACTGCAGAAAAGGAATGAGTTTGGCTTACCAGGGGCTCATCTTTCTGTTTTGCATCCACTTCAAGGAAGTATCATGAGGGTGTCAAGTGCTTCACACGCAATCTCGCCAACTCTGGGAAGCAGCCACTTCCTTTCCAACTTTACACACTGCTCCTTGCTAAAGGTAAACAAGGAAAGCATGTGTTCGAAGGAGATAACCCAATGACTAAGGTATTTCATAATTTAAAAGGTGAACGAAAAACAGCTCTCTGCAATGGATGGCTTTGCTTCAGCCCAGTACAAGTTATAGGATGGCATTCTGTGAGACTTAACAAATGCAATGCTGGTAGAAGTTGCTGGCTAGCAAACTGAGCACAGAGTTTTACAGCATCAGAAATACCACACTGGTTAGACTTTTAAGGGGCACTGCGAATTAGGACAAATATTACAACTGGATTTCCTAGATTTAGCTTCCAGAGAAAAAGCACACGCGCTGAAAATGCTGGCATACAAAAGCAAAATTTGGAGACATGACAAAAAGCGCAGGAAGCTTTTCAATAAAGTATTATTTCTTTGAACAATACGATTTATTCTGTAATCTCAGGTTGAAGGTTCAGCAAGTCTGATAGAAGTAGTTTATACCAACAAGCCTAAAAGTGAGCAGGCTTATAGGATACCTATTTAAATCTGGGTTTAGGTTAAAGTATTCCTTCCCCAGTTGAGGACAGACGAGACGGATAGCGGCAGCTCTAGTTTAGGCTTAAACTTTCAGGACATGTGCCACAGCAGCTGCAATAACCGCCCGAGGAAGAAAAGGAACGGTGCAGTGATCCTTAAAATAGAATTTGGGAAGCCTACGTTCAAAGGCTTGCTATACCACGGACAGTTTCCTCTGTGAGATGTCAGCCATGCCTGTAAACTGATGAGGAATTGAGCACTCTGTCTAGATTTCAAGCAAAAACGTAACAAAAACTGGAAAGCAGTCGCATACTGTCATTGTATAGATACATTAGAGAGGCTCAGAGGGGACTCAGGCTGCTCGGGCGATTCTCGTTTGTCTAATGCTGATCCTCCGAAGGTGGCAGAAGAGCAGGGCGGTGGAGGTTGCTGCAGGAGCGCTTCTCCCGCTTTCTAAAAGCGAGTAACACACATTAGATTGTGATAAACCAGGCTCCAGCCTCTCAAGTTTGCTAACAGGCACCTTGTGCTGCATTTGGACGCTGCCTGCCATTTGTTGGCTTCCAAGCACCGATTCTGTGTTCCTGGTACCACCGTGTGGTGAAGGGAAGGAATAGGCTGTTAATCAAAGCGGTTAATGAGAGAAACAGCACCAGTCCACTGGGCTGTGGCAAGGAGGTACCATGAGATTGCCACATCCAGCCTTCGCCTGCCAACGTGCCTCAGATCCAGCTTACTTTTGAAACCATGGGTGTTTTTTGCAAGAGAAATTAATTCAGCATCAATGGAATTTCCCTTCCTTGGTTTCTGCAGGGCTTGCCAACACAGAAGCTAATTTGATCGTGGTATGGCAGGGAAACCTAGGCATCCCGAACCAGGCTGCAGTCCAACAAAACCTATTCACCAAACAGCCACAACATAGTAACCATCTCTGGTATTATCTCCAGTAAGAAGGAAATTATGAGAAAAAACAAATTTAATTGCCTAAGTTTATAATCAGTCCCAGGCTAGACTCAGAACCCCTAATATACATACTTTCAGTTCTTAGACTGAGGGAACACTTATTTCCATCAACAATAAGCACCGAGATACCACTTTATTAGACTAAAGGCACACAAAATCTCCTGTCTGGGCAATGCTAAAATAGAAATCTAGCGTAACTAGATTAATAGTAATCTAACAGCAACTCCTCTCTTTCTTTGTGACTGCTACACGCCCTCCCTTCTGCACAGCAACAGCAACCAACAAGCTTGAGAGCAGGGCAGAGCTGTTGCCTGGAGGGAAATTTGTTAAAAAACCAAAAGTAAACTCAGTGGGATCACCGAGTAAGATAAAATGAAATCCACTATCAAATCTGTTTAGAAGGGGAAACCTAGAAAGTTTGGGGTTTAAGTATCAGGTAGCAAAATACAAAGTCTTCCAGTACCTGCAGGTGCTTTGGAAGGTGGAGCGACGGAGACGTTACACACCTGGGTCATCTGCAGCCACTGTAGGACCATTCCGTCTACATTCCCCTGGTATCTTCTCCAGGCTCTTTTTTTGTACTTTAGGCAATGAAATGTTCTTGTTTGGAGACTTTAATGCATTTTAATAGATCTCACATTTAGGAAGATTTCCCTGATGTTTTCTGCTGCTCTTTCTTCTGCCACACTATAGATTTTTTTTGGCACCCTAAAAATTGCCTTTGCCAGGAGATGGTTAAAAACCAAAAGGATTGCCAAAATAGTTTTTTTTAAAAAGGCCAGCCTTTCACATCACAAGTCTTCCTAATGCTAGCTTACTAAAGCGCTTTATTAGTCAGTGTCTCCTCCTCATTAGCCTCAAACTTTACTCAGAATCAGCTCCCCCTGTGCCATCTCCTTCCCATTCCTTGCAAATGAGGATGGGCTCCCACTGTAAATTGTGAGTTTAACTATAGCTCCATTTCATCCCTGTGAACTGCAGGATAAGGACCCATTTCTCAGAAATTATAGTCAGCAATATTAGTCCCTGGGTATGGCATTACCATATCTGGGATGATTTAGGGACAATGAAATCCCTGTGCCATCAAGCTGGGCGATTCTTCTGACACAAATGAACCCGCAACTCAATATTCACAGTGTGCGCTCACTGCAATTTAGTCCATTTTCCTTCCTTGCTCTTTTTCATACCCACCCACGGCAGGGCTCGGCCGATGCGAGGAGTATACTGTCACTTCTTCCAAATATAATCGAGCTCCGTGAATGCAAGACGAAAACTGCTGCAGGAGGAAATTACCCTGAAACTCAAAACTGTTAATGCAAGGGCATTTGCACTGGGAGGAGCAGGGACAGGAGTTTGTCATTCTCGGGGAGTCCTCCCCGACATGATCTAGTTTGCTGATTCTCCTGGTTTTTTAGCCCAATCCACTTTCACCTGAAAGTAAAAACATGGTTGGAGTAAAGGTGGTTCTGTAGGGTTACAGTAAGTGACCCACTGCCCTGCAACTAGCTCCCGTTAACTTCTAGTCAGTTTTAATTGCCACTTAGCACACTGCTTTTGGGGAGTCGAGAGACTTCACGCTGTCATTTCTCAGTAATCTAAATGTTCTTAAGACCCCAGCAAAAATGCGAAGTATTAGGGAAACAAGAATCATCCACAGGCTCTGCTGGAAGCCTGCCAAAGGTTTCAGTGCCGTTAAGAACTCGGCCATTCTTTGCAATCTTACCTATTAAGAGGCAAATAAATGGTAACAGCAGTTTGGGTCTATTTCCCGGACAATTTGTGCTCAAATTAATAAACTGAGAAACAATTTAGTGGCATAGCCACTAATTTTACATGGATTTAAACCATACTGGTACACAACTACTTCTTCAAGGCCTGATAAGGAACATTGAACCTACTCATTTGCCTTTCCATTGTCAGTGGTGACTTTCTGGATCCTGGAAGCGGCTGTTCCCCTTCGCATATGAGCAGCTGCAACTCTGAACAGATTCCCCTGGCATATCGCATCAGGCTTCTGGTTCATTGTATGTCTCTTGTGCAAGTCAAGTTTTTCTGTAAGAGGACAGATAAAATGAAGGTGGGAAAGGCAGCAGGCAGCAGAACAAGAAAAATTATTATGTAAATTGACAGTGAATGTTCAGAACTGGGGTAATTAGCAGAAAGACAAAAAGCTTTCGTGTCTTATTTTAAGTACAGGACACATCCAACGTACCCCACACTGCCTAACAGCCTAGCACAGCTTTCAAGACATACAGTAACCATCTAAAATGAAGTGATACAGCTCTCCGAACACTACCAGGATCCCAGCTTACTTACCCTTCCAAAATGTCATTGCTGGTCCTCAAGGTATCAACATTTGAGGAGGACTGAAGAATAGTGGACAAAAAACAGAGGATGATGTCTTCCACAACAGACAAATTCCGAGATAGGAAAGCGAAGCCCAGGAACACAACCGAGCTCTGACAGTACTATTCGTCTCTACACCTAGTATTTGTATTTTTACCCAAAGTTACCACAATCCGTGGTCCTTCCTAATCATCAGCTGCAAGCAGGAACTGTTGTGTTCCCTGGAGGTTTTTTTAACGCTCGAATCCTCAGCTTGATTTAAAATAGGATGCTGTCTGTATTTTAAGTTGGAAAACAATTGCACGTTACCGCATAGCACTGGTACCCTCCAACAGGAGATCACTCGGTATTTTTCACATTAGCTTTGTTTCCATCAAACACTGGCGGCTGCCAGTTTTTGTAAGCTCAAATAGGACAAAACACATGCTAATGCAAAGACCACCTGACAGGCCAGCTTTTTAAATGCACCCGGCAGCATAAATCACATTCCCAGACGATACACAGAGACAATTTTCCACGTAAAACGATTACAATTTAACAGAAAAACTTATTTTTAGCTTAAGGCGTTCTGGCAGCTGGAGATGCAGATTTGTGGCTATTCTAACCACTAAACATGCATGGATTGCAGCACAGCGTTGCCTACTCTTTAGCTTTTAATTTACAGAACTAATTAGTTGGATTTACTGTCTTTAGCATCCCTTACTCTCTATTTGCTTAAGGAGAAATAGATGAGCCCTGCATGTCAAGTCAAGCCCAATAGACCAATAACTCCAGCACAAGAGCACGTCCAGTGGGAAACACCTTCGATGCAGCAAGAGGTTCAAATCTTGCAGCACCGAATACGTGCGTCACTTATGAGATAGAGAAGAGACAGGCAGAGCCCTCGCCTAGCCAAGACGCAGATCATCCACGGGGGGGTTAAAACTTCTCTAGCATCTTTCACATGTATGGAGGAGAGGGGACGTTCTGATCAGCAAGTAGATTCCAGACTGGGATAAAGGAAAATCGAGGAGTTTTGTAGCAAAAATGAAAGCGCCAATATTTTGCAAAGCATATTACGCTATCAGCATGAAGTAACGTGTGGCAAAGACATTAAGGCAGCCGATTCAGTACATCCGAGATGTTAATGAGGTTTGGAAGTTCACTGCTTAGCAGTAAGATAGCACAGCTGAATAGCTGCAGAGAAACTTACGTGGCAGTTACCATGTAAAATAATCGTTTTCCTGCTTGGCTGGAGAAAATGTCCTGTACAGTAACGCACAGGACAGCAACACACAGTTTAGACTTCAAGGTATTGAAAAGATCAGGTAATAGTTAAGCAGCAAGTTCTTCAAGAAAAAAGCAACCCTGCAATTACATTTTATTAGCAGCACTTTATTTAATGACTAGGGGATGAAGAGACCTTCCAACCACAAAGATGTTCGCAGAGAACACCAGAGCATTCCAGCTGGCAACCCGGCCAGCGGCAACCCGTTCAAAACCCCAATTCATTTGGAACTGCTCGTTCCCTTCGCAGAAGCTCAACAACATAAGGCTCTACGAACACAAAGTAGGCTGTTTCAAAATTTCTGATTTTAAAACATTTAATTAAAATATTAATGTAATGATAATTACATTATTATTACTATTCTTGGGTGAGATCCCCGTTTCACTGCCCAGAGAGCGCTTACAGCATCACCGAGGTTGCGACCAAGTCTCAGACCATTCCACAGCCCCAAGGCTCGTCTCCCTCTGGTACCTGAAAATTCAGATTCCTCGGGAAATCCAGAGTTCAACCCCACCATCAGGTACCCGAGCTGCTCTTGCTCCCTACGAGGAGTTTCTTCCCCGCAGGACAGGGTAGAACAAAGCCGAATGTCACTGCAAGAGCCTTTTTCTCGTAAATCCTTGACTCACTTTCTGCTTCACCCCAACATCTCAACCCAGCACACAGATGTCCCAGGGCTTCTCACAAGCTGCGTCTCTTGGAGAAAGCCCCGGACAGTCAACAACCTCTTCTCCCTGTTCCCGCTGCTGGGGAGCTGCAGCCTTTCAGCAGCTGCATCCTACTGCTGGGTTGCTCAAGCAAGTTGTCGGTGTTTTTGTTGGCCGTTTCTAAGCTGCTGCTTCTGGGTGGGGTATATGCGAGATCATTAAACATTATTTTTCTTACATTTTCTTACAGTTGCTAGGGCAAATGTAAAACCAGCTATGATAATGCAAGATGGAAGAGTAGTTCATATTGGTGTATTTCAAACTGGCAGTTTTCTGTACATCCAGCCGTTCTAGAATACTTCTAGCAGTCCAGACACTGACAATTTCTTGATGTGAAACTCTGCCCTGTTTGTTTTCATTGGATTCCCTCTTGAAAACTGCACAGGTTGAAACAGGTCACTGAACTTAACCAAGGACAGACACTGAAGTCCCAGGAAAGGCCAAGCAGAGATGGAAAAAATACTCCATTTGAGAAAGTTACCGAAGGAGACATTTACACATTAGGGTTTTTGGTTTGGCTCTGCTCTACACTGCAAGTAGTGACTATAAAAATCATGCATTTTTACTCAACAAATCTTGTTTCCTGCTTAGTCACTACCACAGCAAAGTCTGTACTTGATTAGCAGAAGCAACAATAGTCAAGCTTAAGTGCAGAAATCTAACACATAATCAGTTTTATGGAGCTAGTTCTGGTTTCACTACCAAGAAAATCTTACCAAAATTTATTTTTCGCTGCAGCGACTGCAAGACTGCTGTATTCTTCCCCCTTTTGTACAGTACTACTTTTTAGACAGTAACGAAGATAATTTATCTCAGTAGATTCACTTACGTGCTCCACGTTAGGCCTCCACGTAAGCCAAGAGTTTCAAAACATCCTGCAGCAATCTAGCTTTTAGGTAAGGAAATCGCGCTTTTCACTTGTGAATTAAGACTGAATTAATTATCTGAATTAAGATGCTTAACACAAATTCTTGGCCATTAGCAAAACACCACCTAAATACAAACGCATACACGTACGCAGTGAGTATTATCCTGACATTAACCACAGTAGAGATGAAAGAAAGGCAAGAGAAATTAGAAAGACATTAAGAACAGTCCAAGCCAAACCGTATCCAGCTTTATTAAAGGTACTTTTCATAAACAATCATGGTAATTTAGGCAGGACATGGGCTACAATCTGCAACATTTTACAACAACTGTCAAACTCCCCTCCCTTCAAGGACTACCAAAACGTAAAAGTTGCTATAAAACGGAAGAATCTTCATTTCATACTTGTAGAGGGGAAAGTTTAGAGTGAGGGTGGACACTTTCACATTTAGCATGTTGTTTAACAACTCTTCACAAACCTACCCTGACTTTTAGAGGAAAAAAATGAAAATGCAGGTTTCTTAATCTGAAGATCCACAATATAAAAGAGGAAGTGCAGCTCCTTTTAGAGCCATTATATCCCAAATTAGATACCAGAAGTCCGGATCACCTGACAATGCACTTAAGAGTGCTAAGTCCCAAAATGCCGTTTTTGCCGTATTTTGGAGTGATAGGCTCCAGGCAAACAAGGACGTGACAGGAAATACAGAGGGCATTACAAACTGTGGTTTTGAAGTCGGCAACAGGCATCTTGGGAGCATCGATGTTCACTTGGATGCACTTCACAGAACTTAACAGACGTGCAGCATGAAGGAATCCCCTCCTCCTCTATTCAGGAAGAGCCCTTCTTCCAAAAACTGGGGGACTGGGAAAACTTTTCTTATTAAAATTTGGATTCCGAGAAATAGACTAAGTGACATTTGTCCCCACTGCCCCCCCCTCAAAACACAACAACGAAGCGGTCTGTGTGCTAACAACATAGCTTAAAAAAAAGTAAAACAAAATTCTGCATTGTTATAAAACTTGATAAAAAATAGTATTTCAAACTGTACAGTCACCAGAAGTACACAGTTATCAAAAATTCACACATTTTACTTGGCTTCACCAGCACCTTCGGCTTTCTGTGCCTAAAAAGAGAAAGGGGAACCAGTCAACATACACCACCCACTTGCACCAAACAACTGGTAACTCATTTTTCTAAACAGCAGTTCTCTGAACAGAAGATACCTTATCTGGGCTGCACCACCGTCATTTTTAACAAAATGGAATCTAACATTTGAAGTACTGTAAAAGGCAACCTGAAGTTGCTTTACTACGTGCGAACTTCAGGCATTTTCAGAACAAGGCAGAACAGTAACTTTCGTGTGGCAACTTCACCTGGCGGACAGACAACTTTAACTCTTTACCAACCAAGCAACACCCCCCCCCCCATCTTCGTCCTTAAACCTACAAT
>JAVKLA010000021.1:4320389-4338323 GCA_034782735.1 Sagittarius serpentarius | reverse complement strand
GGCCGTTCTGGGGGCGGCGGGGCCGGGGGCGGTTATGTCAGCTGTGGGCTGACAAGCCCGTGCCGGAGAGGGGGTGGCCTACAGCAACTGGGGGGTTCACGGGTCACTGCAGGCTGACAGTGGGGCTGGGGTTGGTTGTGGGGGGGCTGTGGGGATAGGTGGGGTACGGGGTGAGGCGGCTGCAGGCCAGGGCGGTTATGGGGAGCTGGAAGCTTGGCAGCGTGGCCAGGTTGCCTATCGGCTGCAAGTCGAGGGAGGCAGCTGTGGGGTACCCCGGTTCCCAGCACGACCCCCCACCCCGCCCCGGCAGCACCCGTTTTGGGTCTGGGCTTCTCAACCCCAAGGGAGGAAAAAAAAAAAAAAAGAGTAACTGCACACAGAACATCACCAGCAGCCATTGCCCATGGTCTTTATTATTTTTTTTTCCAGAAAAGAAAAAAAACAACATTTTACATAGTTGGTACAAAAACAAATTTAAAAAAAAAAAAAAAAAAGAAAGGAGGGGGAAAATCCTGCAGCAACAGGAACTGGGGATCTCGCTGCAGGGACTCCAGCAGGAAATCTCTTTGGAAAGCGCGGCGCAGGGTAACCCTGAGCCACACACAGCCACCCCGATTATTCCCTCCCTCCCACCCACTTCATAAAAATTCAAGAGTTTGACACAAACAAGCTTTGGTTGCTAGCAGTAAACATGGATTACATTCTTCCGTCTCCTCATAGACAATCTTGTGACTCAAGGCTTTCGCACCAGGGGAGACTCCCCCACTCTCGTGAGGGACATCTTTTTCTCATACATTCAAACGCTCCCGTGTTACAGCAGGACCCTGAGTATGCAGCCTCATCTGCCCGCGATTCACTGTCCCGTAATGCATAGTGCCCAGCGCCTGAAAGCCGAGCATGGGCAGGGTGGGTGATGATGCAGCAATTTAGTCAGTTATTGTCAAGATACGGGAAGAACCACAATGGCAAATTCAATGAGAAGATGCGAGTCAATCTTCTCCAACGTGGCTTCCCTTTACAGACAAAAATCCCTGTTTTCTTGGATCCCGGTAACACACTGGCCCCGGGGGAGACCTGAGTGATTCTCTAAGCCATTTGCTATTTGCTTTAGCCTAGGACAGGGATGGTTACAGAGCTCGTATCCCCACACAGAGTTGCAAGGCAGAGTATACAGAGAAGATCCTGTCTCCCTGGTCCATAACCTATTAGATGCTTTGGCTACTTTTTTTTTTTTTACTTTTTTTTTCCCCTCTTACTTTTGTAAACAATAATCAAGGAGAATACTGAGAGAAAATGGAAAGAGGTATTTACACACACTAGACATCTAGCAGAAAAAATCACCAAACCATTAAACTGGGGGCAAGGGGGGAAAGGTCCTACGTGATTCTTCAAGACAGATACAAGAATTAGGGGGGCAGCAGTTTCCCTGGCACAAACGGGGTGCCAGGGGAAGGCCAACAGCCCCCTGCAACGCGGCAGCGGGACCGAGGCCCAGGCTTAGATACGCAGCCCAGTGCGCTCTATTGCATTTACCCCGTTCAGACAAAAGCCGTTTTCCTGAAGTAGTTTTGTATAGATCCCATTGCTAGTCAAGAACTAAAATGTCCTTCCCCCCCACCCTCCCAAGAAGAGACCACCACCTCACCATAAAAACTACTGGAGCAGGGCAGGCGAGCAGCTGGGGAGCCGCTCTCCATCCCCCCAGCCGGGTGCCTGCGCGCCGCAGGGCAGAGCAAAGCCTCAGAGGGGTCACCGGGCTCCAGCAGCCTCAGCAAGTCCCGCCGGTGATGCCCGTTGGCGAGGATGGAGTAGGTGCTCCCCGCCTGTTCCTGCCCTGCTCTACATCTAAACCTATTGCTACCTAAAAAACAGCAGAAACCGTGCCTACCTCCTGGCACGCCAGCACGGCGAGACGCCCTCCCTGGGAAGGCTCCAGCCAGCCCCCGGGCTGTAAAGTGGAGTGTTAATGCCCCAAAAACAGGGATCCAGAGTTTCCCCCGGCCATCGTGAACCAGCATTTGGGGGGGGAAGCCGGGAAGGGAGGAGAAAAACGAAGCAGTTGCACCTCCCTTAGGCTTGGGTCCACCTTGGCACAAGGTCCCTCGTCCCAGGAGGTCACGGGCAGCCAGACAGCCCTTTGCTGCAGGACAAGCTAGGGCAGGGGACTGAGGATAACCCTCAGTCTCCCAACAACCTCCCCGGCCGCCGTCAGCTCTTACCACGTCCCCCTGAACAGGCTGAGACCCCCATCCTGGCTTTCTGACCCCCAGCCACACGGCACCAGCCTGCTGGGAGCCTGTGCGACATCCCAGCCCGTGGGCAACGGGAGAACTCAGGCACGGGGCGGACTGGAGTGTTCCCATTGGGACGGCAGGGAGGGGACGTGTAAGTGTAAACAGGAGAGAGAAATGGAGGACATTCCTCAAAAGCCACCAGGCTGGGAGAAAATTTGGAGTTGGGGAGCTGACACGGGCTCTAGCAGCTGTTCCCTGCCCCGTGGCACTGCCTGGCTTCTCCGTCCCCGCAGGGGGACTACACGGATCTACAGACCCAAATTCCTCCTCAGTCCAGTGGGGAAGGGAAAGAGACTCTATTAAAATACAGTTAGAAAGAAAACAAATCCCAAACATACCAAAAAAACCACAACTGAAAAGCTCGACAACATGTCAGTCCACCTAGCAAACATCCAGTGAGGTAGATCTACACTTCCAATACAAACTTTGTCACATCTTTGTGCTGTTAGAAAAAACCCTCCTCTCTGTCCAGCACTGGGCTACAGAGGCATTTTATCCCTGAGATTGCTCGAATACCTGAGAATAAGTTGCAGGAATTATGTCCTTTCTCTCTCTTTTTTTTTCTTTTCTTAAAGATTAAAATATACAAAAATACAAAAGCAGAATATTTATATTAAAAAAAAATAATCCCAAAACAAAGACGACAAACAAACCCAAAGATACGTCATTCACGCACGTCCTAGTGCAGGTTTCACTTGGCGTTGGCTTCGGCACGGACGGGGGGGGCTCTCCACCGGGGCCAATAAATAAAGGCAAGACTTGGTGGGGGCCAGTTGGGAGGGAGGACAGCAGCCGCTAACAACCTGGGGCACCCTTTTCCTCTGCCCCTGGGGAGGCTCAGCCCAGGAGCCATCAGTTTCTGGAGCGTGGGACGGGCAGGAGGAGCAGAGGCCCGTTTTTGTCCTGCGTGGGTTTGATCGACAGCCCGTGGGAAGACCCCGGCAGTCTGGTGTCCGGATCAAGCCACGGCTGGATCTGCGCGAGCCCCAGGTGGGTTGCGTACACGGCCTCTGAGGGAAACGCTGCCAGCAACATCCCCGGGACCGGCTCTGCCCCGCGTCTGGTGCCCAAGGCTTAACGAAGAGCATTTCTGCCCTGGGAAGCCCTCCCGCTCCCCAGCTCCGCATTTCGGCGGCAGGGAGAAGCCTTAGAGGGGAAGAGCTGGCTGCATAAAAAGCCTTGTGCTCTCTGGGCTGTCACTTGGGAAGGCTTAGGGGGGAAAAGAAAAAGAAAAAGTGTTTTTCTTTTGACTTGATCTCCCCCAAGCCAGAGGTCACAGCCCACAAACAGGCGGCAAGCATTAGCCCAGCCTCAAGAGACGCCCCATTCCCTTCCAGACTGAGCCCAAATCTGGGCTCTCCTGGTTTCAGCAATGGGGCAACCACGGAAAAACTGCAAATCCTCACACCGACCTGCAAGTGAGAAGCCGTGAGGAGCAGAAGGACCCACAGGGCCGGCCCACGGGCATCTCCCCGGTGCTCTGCAGCCAGCCTTCCCCCCTCGGCCTCCCTCCTTGGGGCAGAGAGGGATGGGGCAGGCATAGGAGCGGGTCGCCCACAGCTCATCCAAGCTGTGCCGGAGCCTGTTTGAAGCTCAGGACAAGAGCCGTGAGCTCCTCCCTGAGGCGTTGCTTCTCTGCTCCTCCTCCCAGAGACACTACTGCCTGGCTTCGTTTAAGAAAAGGATAAAGATGAATCAAATATGGGTTGGGGTTTTTTTTGCTGGAAGAGAAGTGTTGGGTGCTGCCTTCCCCTAGTTTTGGAACAAGCCGTCCCAATTAAAGCAGGGCTTTCCCCGGGTTGGGAACAGGGGGAAAAGGTCTGTGCAGGGACACCGGGTCCCCACCGTTAGCACTGCCGTCTTCCCTCCCCAGTCCTTCACCCTGCCCTCCCTCCTCCGAGCCCCCGTGGCTGCCCGTTGCCTTGCCAAAGCCTTTTCATCCCGGTGGAAGCCCCCCCTCCCCGCCACCCACCATCATTCCCGGGTTTCGGGGAGGAGGGCCGAGCTGTGCATGTCCTCCTCCTCTCGGAAGTAGGCAGGTTTTCCCTGGGAGCTGGGGGACTGCTGTGCTTTCGCAGGGCAGTTGGCGACCATGTGGCTGATGCTCTGGCAGAAGTGGCATTTCTTGGGCTGCGGCGGGAGCTTGCACTCTTTGGCATGGTGGTCCAGCCCGCCGCAGTTGTAGCATCTACGGGGGGGAGGAGAAAGATTCGAGGAGGCGAAATGAAATGAGGTGGGATGCTGCCGTGACTGTGCCTGAGACCCATCTGGCTTTGCAGGCAAAGCTGGGCTGAAAATGGCCCGGCTGCTGCCGGGATGTGGGGTCGGCTCTTCGGGGGCGGATGGTGGCCCTGGGTTTGGTCCCCGCAGAGCCCCAGCTCCAGCACGGCCAGTTTGGACCTGGCTCGGCGGTGCTGCTGGTACCCAGGAGATGGCAGCAAACCCCTGCACCGAGCACTTGGGGACAAAAATCGGGGATGTCGGGGACTTCCACCCCTCTGGCTCCATCATGGTTCTGGCTCCTGTGTCTACAGTCTCTGCACCCAGGGTTACACCCTACGGACCAACAGCCTGAGGCAGAGCAGGAACAGGCGATCAGACAACTGACAGCCCCAGCCGGTTGTAGGGGCTGTGGCCATCAGTGTGGGGACAAGCCCAAATGTGGCTTCTCTCATGGCTGTACCTTTGCAGCGCTCATCCCCCGGGTGCCACCTTTGCACCAGAGCGGTGTGGGCAGAGGGAGCTGCCTTGTGTCCGTTTTAAATCCCGCATCTGTCTAGGACGGCCACAACCCTTTGCTCTTTCTTTTTCCTTCCTAGTTCCATTCTGACTAATTTTAAAACTCGCTTGTGAGAAGCTGGGTGGGGCGGCAGCATCTGGTGGGAAAGCCGGAATGGAGAGGAGAGGGAATGGACGAGGGAGAGGACGAGGGAGAGGAGAGGGAGAGGAGAGGGAGAGGAGAGGAGAGGGAGAGGAGAGGAGAGGGAGAGGAGAGGGAGAGGAGAGGAGGGACGAGGGGCTGACGAGGAACTCGCCCCGGGGCTCCCAGCCTCGCCGCAGGAGAAGCTGCCAGGACGTCCGGCCATTTCCTTCCCACAAGGAAGGGTTTCTCTTCGAGAAAATTACCCCTGCCCCGCGCCGCTCCCTGAGACGAGGGGAGCGGCCGCCCGGGGTGTCCCTGACCTCTGCCCTCTCGCTGCTCGTTTGCTGCCCTTTCCCCACCAAGCTGCATCTGCCACTCATTAACCACCGAAGGAAGCCACTTTCCCAGAGGAAGGGTCGCTGCCCACCCCGTCGGATCCGAGCCTGTCCCCGTGCTGTGGGCAGGGTGCCGGGCAGCTCCTGGTGCCCACAGAGCTCGGACCCTGCCCTGGATCAGGCCCCAGCCGCCCCTTACCGGTCTCCTTTCGATCTGCGTTTCTGGAGGCTCTTGCCTTTGGGTCTCCTCTCGCTGCCGATGCAGAAGACGCCCCCCGGGCCGGTCACCCGGATGGACTCCAAACCTTTGGATGACTTCTTGAAGGTGAACTCGACGGCTTCGCCCTCCTTCAGGCTGCGGAAACCCTCCATGTGGAGCTTGCTCTGGGGGAGGGGGTCGCGGGGAAAGGACAGGGGTCAGCACCAAGCCAGGGTGTCCGCTGGGCACACGACAAGCCCCAGCCCAGCAAACACCTCCCGAGGCACAAAAGCTGCCAGCGTCCCCCCTTGCCTGCCCCTTGTGAGGGGGACAGACATCGGGGACCAAGCTCGACCAGGCACTGTCATATCCCTAAAATCTCTGAGCCCTGTTTGACTATGCAGAGCCTTCGGTGAGCTGAGGCACTCGGCAGAGTGGGGCTCGCTGATTTGGCAAAGCAAGGGCTGGCAGAGCCAGCTCTGACCCAAATTTCTGCAGTGTTTGCTGCAAAACGCTGGCTCTCAGCGCTGTAACACAGCCCCCTTCTCCCACCAGCCCCGCGCTGGGGACCGAGAGCTGCCCCTGCACCTTCTGATACCCTGAGTGGGGGAAGCTCATGGGGAAATCCAAAACATCATTTTAAAAAGACAAAAAGGATCTCGAGGCTTTGCTTGGGCACGTGCAACCCTGCTCGTGGCAGGACCCACAGCAAGGCCAGGAGGCTGGAAGCTGGAACTGCCAGGCTGGGGTCCCAGCCAGCCCCCTCGCTGCAGCTCACCTCGGTTCAAACACTTCAGTTGCCTCCAATAATTAATTAAGCCGCCCTTTGGCCCTGGATCATCACTGCTGGGAGCATCTCCCATCCCTCCCAGGATCACCACTTTGGTCATCACTGTGCACTCGAACTTAGGAGTTCAGAAAGACCCAGGCTGGAAAGGGGGGTTGTGAGATGATAGAAAAATCCACTCCATTTTCACAACCTCTATCCATTTTAGGAGAACAAATTCGTAAGGAGCCAAGCTGGGTGTTGCAGCTGACATCTCTTGTACCCCTGCGCCAGCAAGCGCTGCCGCGAGCATCGCTGCCTGCTGTGCCGGAGGACCGCTGCATGCCGGGCGGTGATTCGAGCAGGGCTTTCGCTCCACTTCGTTAGCAGAGCTCAAACAAGCCTGAGCAAATAGTTAAGGGGGGGTTTGCTGGCAGAGGGAGGAGCAGCTCCAGCAGGCTGGGGATTCCCGGCAGAGCCGGCGCCAAAGCCTGCCCGGCTGCAGCAGGACCCTGCATTTATGAATGGAGCATCTCCCCCATTCATGGCCCGGCGAGTTCCCGTCACGTGGGCCGCGGTCGCCCATTCTTCCCGCACCGAGCCTCCGTGTGCACGCTGCCCGGGGACGGGCAAGCATGGTCGGTTCCCCTCTTCCACCCCAAAATCTTGCCAGGGCCCGTGTGGAAACACCGCATATAAAAGCGGAGAGGGAAGAAATGGGAGTTGTTGGGTTTTAGGAGTGAATTATTTTCGGCGGGGTCTTGCAGGACATGCATGTGTCCGTGGGCACACGAGGGAAGTGGGAACGCAGCAGAGCTCAAGGAACAACACTTGAGGCCCCTTTTTCTCCTGCTTTCCCCCCGACTTCTGTGTCTGGGGGCCCAGCTCCAGGTGGGACAGACCCCATGGGCCAGGCCAAGTCACCCACATCCACCCCGGTCCACTTGCCTGCTGGGATGAGGTCCAAGGTGGGCCAGATGGGATTGTCGGAAACCTTTGCTCTCTGACTTGCTCCTGCTCCCAAAAGGGAGAGCCAAACCATGAGCTACGAGGTCCCCAATAACAACGAGGATGTAACAGGGTCTCACAGCCACCTCTGCCCATCCGGGGCTGGTCTGGGCAGTCCCATTGCCGCCTGCCCCTGGCAAACACCCTGCCATGCTCAGCGAAATGGCCAGACACTGCTCCCCAACCCCAACTTGGCTTTCCCCCGTGCTGACCATCAGCGGGAGGATGCTGAGTATCGCCTAAGCAGGAGCTCTGTGTCCAAAGCAGCTAGCAGCACAACACAGGAGGTGCCTGGCTCAGCCTCGGCACCTCGGGATCAGCCACCAACCCTGCCCCATCCCTAACGTGCCGCCCCACCAGCCCCCCCTCAAGCATCGCCACGTGAGGCGGTTTGGGTGACGGGGGCTGCCATGGATGGCAGATCTGCCCCGCTCCAGCAGCAGCCACGGCATTTTGGGGGTGAGGAGGAGCTGAGCTTCACTCCGTGGCACAGGAGGCAGCTCCGGAGGCTGGGGGACAAGAGCCAGAGATCCTTACCGGGGGCGTTTACAGCCCCAGCCGGCCCAGCTGTGTTTACACTGCGGAGATGAAAACTCCCAGGCGCTCGGCCCCGAGCTTCGGGACAAAGCCGAGCTGTGGAAGGGGGGACCTCGGTACACAGGCTGCCCCCCCCCCGCCCCCAGCTCAGCCCACACCTCGGGCACCATCACCCGTGGGCAGCCAAACTGCTACACCCCCAGGGATCCAGCTGCTTCCCCGCCATGAGCCATCCGTTACCCCCGTTTCGAAGAAGAGAAGGGCTGGGGCTGAAGCTGCCGCAACATGACGGGGGAAGCGATTTATTTTCCAGGAGCGGGTGAGGATGACAACCACCTCCCCGGCCCCCCTGGCCCCCTCCGCCAAAAGGCCAAAGCAAACGCCCTCGCCCCGGGGAGGGAGGGGGGGGGCAGCAGCTGGGGCACCCCAGCAATTCCGCCCCCCCCACCTCCCCCCCCCCCAACCCGCAGCCTTTTGATGTGAGCTGCAGAGTGGCTGGTGGTCCTTGCGCATCCCCCCTGCCCCCTTCCCAAAACACACACATTGCTGGCATTCCTCTGTTATCAGATAGGTAATCAAACTGCAGCCCATTGAATTAGCTGCATACCTCCTGCATCTGAAAGGAAGGGGCCCAGAGCCCCTGTCCCACACCACACACAAAGCCGGAGCCTTCCCAGGCCTCCACACACACCCCCCACACCCCCCCCCCCAAAAATAAAGAGAGGAAGGGGGGATTGGAGGGAGCCAGGGATGCTGGGGAGATGAGGGGGAGCGCAGGGGAGGGCCAGGGCCGGGAGCCACCGGCCAGCGAGAACAAAGGGCCGGCGGCGGCCGCGCTCCCGCTGCCCAAATTCCAGGAGTTCCAGGCCACGGCGGGGGGAGGAAGGGTGGCCAGCATGGCCGCGGCCCCTCTGACCCCCTGCAGCCCCCTCCGCACATCAGCCCCGCGCCCAGCTCGCCTGCTGAGGGAGCGCTGGGTCGCGCCCCTTGGGTGCTGGGGTTTGGGGTCTGGGTCCCATGGCAGTGCTGAGGGGTTAGTCTTGGGGGGATGGTTTTGGTACAGGGGAGTGCAGGGTGACCCTGGGCTCTCTCTGGGCTTGGGATCACAAAGCATTGCCATCCTCGTAATAAAACTCTTCTAAAGCAGATCCTAGTGCAAGGATTTCACTTGTCATCATTAGGGGCCAGAGTTAACGAGTGGGACAAGGAACAGAAGCAGAGCTAGTGCCACTTCACCCGTCTCTCTGCGGCCCCCAGACACCCCCTCGCCAGGCATAACAGTGGGCACCTCTCTGCTTTTCCACCCATCCCACACCCCGGCAGCTCCGTGGTTATTTACAGCAGACAAAGACGCAGCACGTGAGCAGCCAAGTGCTGCCCGCAGCCCCCACGGCACTGGGCGTCCCCCACCCTCACCTCTTCCCCTTCCCCACCGGCACGTGGGTGCCTTCATCCTTCCTCTTCCTCCCACCCAGCAAATCCCTCTTCACAGATCCCAGCGTTAGACCTGCTTCCCCTCCCAGAGCGGTGACACCGTGGAACACCCTAAATCCAGCCACTGCTCCCCAAACTGCCAAGCTCCGGTTCACCCCCACCCTGCCGGGCTCCGGAGGGGCTCGGCCAGCCCCGGGGTCACCATTGTCCCCGTGGCCTCCCCAGCGCGACACAAGGGGACGTTTATTCCCAGCCAGCCCCGGCCACTCAATCAAACCATCTTTGTGTCCAGAGGGGCCTGGGGCGGAGCGGCCGCTGCACCTCGCCTCTTGCCAGCGCGGGAGCGTTGCAGCCATTTAAACTCAAATCCCGTGGAAAACAGGCCGGCCAGGTTGGGGCGCTGGGTGGTGACCGGCTGTGGAAACACGAGTGGTGGTGCTGAGCTGTGCCAGGGGTACGGCCGGGCCATGCCCAGAGTATTTCAGGCAGCCCGACCCCACTGCAGCCGGTGCCTGTGCCTCAGTTTCCCCCAATCTGCAGAGGGGAGGTGGCTCATAGGGGCCAGGAAAGACAGACCCCCCAGCAGGTCCCAGTAGTGGTGGGCACAGGGATAGCTGAGCCCCCAGGGGGTCCGTGCCCCCATCACTGCACCCCACCTTTGCCTGGAGGCTGGGGGTACCCCATCCGTGGTGCCCTCTGCTCAGCGGGCACTTACAGCTGCGCCCAGGACACCCCAGCCAGCGTGCTGCCCCCCCCCCGGCCTCGGCACTCCTCTGCCCCCCAGAGCCGCAGCATTCCCGTCCCCCCAAATCCCTTGTTTTGCTCAAGCCAGCCCTGTGCTGCCGGTTTCGATGCTTCAGGCTGCCTGGCTGAGGCGCAGGGCAGCCCACAGAGCCCCACGCATCCCGGCCACCTTTGTCCCACCATGACCCCCAAGGACCCACCCCAGGGGAGAAGCACATCCCCAGGGAAGCAGCCCCAGCCCTCGGCCACCCCCGGCCCCGGCGGGCTCAGGCTTGGCACAGCCGGCGCAGAGCAACCCCTTCCTCAGCTCCTGCGCCAGGACTAAGCTGGTGTGCAGAGGCTGATGCTCGCCCAGTTTTTTGGGGTCCGGCTCCGATTGTCACCGGGCGATGCCGTCGCAATCCTGCTGAGATGCGGCAGCCTCAGCCCAGCTCCGAGCCCTGTTCCGGCAGAGCAGGTCTCCCCTTGACCCGGCGCTGCCTGACAGCAAACAGCCCCCGAAGCAGATTTCGGCCAACACGGAGCAGTGACCCAAGCCCCTGTGCCGCAGCAGGACCAGCTCAGCTCCCCACCGCCAGCCACGAGGCCGGCAGGAAAACGTCCCTTTTCCGTCACAGCCCTTGCCTGGATCCGTCCCTGAGCCCTTCCCTCTCCCCAAATCAGTACCAGCATATCTTTTCCCGGTGCTGGCAGTTCAAGCACCGGGGACTGCGTTGCTGCTATATTCGGGCTCGTGCGCGTACGGCTCAGAGCAGGAATCGCTCCGTGGTCCCTTCCTGCGGCTCAGCCCCTGTGCAAGCGGCCGGCGGATGCTGCTCGGGAAAGAGGGTCCTCTCTCAGCTCCGGGGGCTTGGTGCAGAGATAAAAGAGGGCGATGCCTGGGGGAGCCCGTTGGGGAGAGCACAGGGGATCTAACAAAACATTACCAGGGCTTCCCAGTGTCTCCCTACTGTCATCTGGAGCAATATCCCCAAGGAATTTTTCCCAATTCAAGAAAAACAAAATAAAACCACTTTCCTCCCAAAGTAACTACGCTTGCTCTTAATTTTCCACCATAAGCCGGCAAAATTAAACACTAGATACTAATTCTGGGGGGAAAAAAAAAAAAAGCATCCACCACAGAGCTTAATCCATTAGCTACCTGCCCTAAATCCACACTTTCAGCTCCTTCAGTTGTATTTTTCCCCACCCTGCGGGTGCCAAACCCCCTCACGCTCCCAAGGGGCAGCTAATTGGGATCAGCAGCTGCATATTAATTTCATACTCCCATATTAAAGCAGGGCCACGGCCAGGAGCAGCCGCGCACCTTCCATCGGTGACTTCGGCTTCATCCTGCTTCTTCTTAAGAGCAAGTAAATAGGGAAAAGGAAATGCCGGAGCTGGGGGCGGCAGGGACAGGGGCTGGCCAAGCCAGCGGCTCCATCCCAGCCCTCGCTGGCTTTAACGGGAGCAATCCCATTCATTTGGGCCATTTTATCTAGGAGACCATTTAAGGGTGTTTTCTCTCCCTGCCCCTCACCCTGGGGCTGAGAGGGGGAGCTGGGGGAAGGGATGTGCCTGCAGCCATCAGTTAATCTTCAGACAGAGACAGGAGGCTTTTTTTTGTGTGCGTCTTGAGGGAGTTTCAGGGGTGGAAGAAAGCCGCTCTCTTTCGCTATTTGCCATCAGGACGTGGCACACAAGCGGTGCGATACAGTTTTATTTCAGTACTTATTTAAAAAAAACCAAGGAAATGGCTCCTACCCCTTTCCCCCCCGAAAGCAGGGATGCCGACCTGCATTTCTACCCCAGGGGATCCCTTCTCCAGGGACAAGCGTGAGCCTAATGCTCCCAGGTCCTGCAGCCACCCACGCTGGCACCCCAGGGTGCCCACCCAGCACTGCGGGGTGACCCTGGTCCCGGAGAGCAAACACAGGAGCAATGCACATGAGAAAGCAGAAAAAGCGAGATATTAAATGTGTCCCACACCTCTATGAGCATCACAGGTCCAACAAAACAACCAACTCAAACTGCTGCTCGGAGCGGGTTCCCCCTTCCCCTGGCTGCCACCCCAGCTCTGCACAAAACAAATCCCCCTGGCCGGATCCTGCCCTGCACCGCAGCCCAGAGCAGGTGGAGAATTCCTCCCTTGTGCCCCTGCTTTTGCTCTCCTGCGCTATCAGGGATGGAGCTGCCTCCAAAAACGGGCTTCTTTTTTTTTTTTTAAGACCTCACGTCATGCCCGCGTCTTGGCTGGCTCCATCCCTGGCCACGCGCGCAGGATGAGGGCACGAGTGCAGGTGGGCGACAGCCCAGGTCAGCTCAGCCAAAACCCACGGCTGAGCAGCCGCTGTCATCCCTCTCCACCCCAGCCCTTGCCCGGCCAAGCGGGGATGGAGCCCCTCCACCAACCCCGACCCCCACGAGGCTCCCAGGGATGGCAGCACCCAGGGGACCGCGGGCGGACCGAAGCCTTCCCTGGGCTGGCATGTGCCCGGCTGACCCCACGCTGCCCTGGGCACTCGGGCAGGGCAGGAGTGCCACATGCCAGCCCCAGTGGGTCTAACTGGGGGCACAGCCATATGTCCCTGCAAGGACACATGGGACCATCTCATCAAGATGCCACCGAACGCTTTGTGGCCACAGCAGCCGCAGAGTCCCAGCGGTGCCCAGTAGCTCTCCTTGCCAAAATCATGAGCAGGAACAAAAAACCCGACAACAAACCCAACTGACATTGCCTTTATCAAGGATTTAGACCTGTTGGCTTGGAGAAGCACTTGGAGACACAGAGCAGAGCTGTGCAGGGCGGCGGTTCCCAGGGGCCCTTCCCCTCCGCTCTCAGCCAAGGTTTGGGGTTACGCTCGCTCCTCCTGCTCCGGGCAGCAGCACCGAGCCTTGGGGCCATGGGGTGCCCAGATTTTGTCCTCTCCCTTTCCCAGGTTGCCTTCCCCAGCAGCCCCACGCTCCTGTAAGTGATGCCCAGAGCCACGGTGCGAGGCCGGGAGCCACATCGCCAGGGGACCACCGCAGCTTTGGGGTCTTCACCAGCACCGGGCTGATTTCTGCCACCTCGAGACCCCCCCCACCCCTTCATGGGTGCTGCTTAGCCCTTCACCTCCCCGGGGACAACCTGCTCCGCTCCTCCCTGCTTCATCTCCCTGTCTCCTCACAGCCCCCAAATGAATCCATCTCCAGTGTCCAGGGGAGGCATTTGAACCCAAATGCCTCATTTTTAGCTCACAATGCGAGGGAAAGGCAGCCCCGAGGAGCCCTGTTAGTCTCCTGTCCTGCCGAGATTTTAATCTCTTTGTGATCAGATAAAGGGAGAGGGAGATGGAGACGCGCTCCCTGCAGAGAAGGGCCATTCAGACCTGGTTCCTGTAATAAAGTGATTTAATAGATCTAAAGAGGCCAATTCCCTTCTTTCTCCCACAATTACTTCCTGTGGGTCATCATTCACATATGTAAATGAAGAGGGGAAGGAGCAGGTTATGGGGGGCTCTGGGGTGTTAAACCCCAGTGGCTGGTTTGGGGCACTGCGTGTGGCTTGGGCAGTGGGTGCCGGGCACAGGACCCTGAGTCCGGCACCCTGAGCCCTGTGTGTTGTCCCCCCCCCCCGGCCGGTGCTGGCTTTTGCCCTCCCAGGCCTGACTCCCTCCTCGGGGAGCGGAGCCGGCACTGGCTCTGGGGAAGCACTTGGATGCTGGGATGGGGAGAGCATCAGCAGAAGGGCCCGTTTCCCCGTGAGCCACCCAAAAGCAGCGAGGCCGGGGTGGGAGCGTGAGTTTGGTCCCTCTCCCAGGAGGGGCCGGGGCTGAGCCAGTGCCGGGATGCTCTGCGGTGGGAGAGCTGCCGGCATCAGCCCCGGCTGTTCCGCTGCAGGCGAGCAGCGACCTTTTGCCACCGGTGAGCGGGGAAGGAGGTGAAGCCCGACCTGGAGGAGAGAGACTCGACATCAGCCCAAAGCCGCCCTGCTTCTGGTGCTACAAAGCCACACGCTGGGAGCACCCTGCCCTTCGCTGCGGCAGGGAAACCACACACACACGCTGCCCCTCTGCTACCCAAAATGACCCGCTTTTACCCAGCGTTCACCCTATTTCCTGAATGCAGCAAACCCTGCACATGGGACCCCATGGCTTCCCCAGCCCTGCAAAATGGGGGACACTGGGAGGCTGCACCTTTCCCTGGGCGGTGGGATGCTCCCACCGGCAGAGAAACCCCGGCTAATTCTCTTTTCCTGCAGGAATGTGAGCAAGAGCAATCAGGAAACCAGACTGTCTGGGGGCAATAAACCCCCAGAAGAAGGGAGGGCGGGCGGGAGGCTTCCCCCCACGGGCCCTGGGTCCCGCTGTGCTACATTGAGATGCGAAGACCCGTTTGCTCTCTGGAGAGCACCAGGAGCTCGCTTTTCCCTGGCTGATTTGGAGCCCTCGCTGCCGAACCCAGCCGTGTTGCTGGTCCGAGATGGTAGCTCCTACCGAGGCGCTTTCACCACGCCGCAGCCGAAGGAGAAGGGATTTGCTTCTCCTCTGGTCATCATTCACTTGCCAAATCGCAGTAGCCCTGCCCAGAGCAGCCACTGCCTCGTGGGCAGGGGGTGAGAGACCCCCAGGAGCCCCCAGTCCCAGCAGCCCTGCACAGCCCAGGGGCTCAGTCCAGCACCCCCAGCCCATCAGCAGACCACAGAATGGACCCCAGTTTGGGGGGATTTGGGCCCACGGAGAGCAGCAGCCGCTAAAGCTGGCTGGTCCAGGGGCTTCCCGGAGCCAGCACCATCACACTGCCTCAGGCCAAATCCTGTGTGGCTGGTCCCAACCATACCCACAAAACCACTCGTGTTTGCTCCAGAGACGCCTGTACCCCCTTCACTCACGCTCACTCTGCTCCCCAGCCCCGACGGCAGCTGCTTTCCTGGGGCGAGGGGGCACGGGCCACCCTCATCACACAGACCCCTTTCCACACAAGCTGGCACTGGGCCCCACATCTCCCTCCCAGTGCTGGCCCCGATTTGAGCAGCATCTCCAAACCCATTCCCCCAGCCCCTAAACGGGGTCCCCCGGCAGATCCTCCCCCATCAGTTGGGGTGCGGGGTTCAAGCAGCCGCAACCCCAAATCCACGACTTCCTTCAGTGCCGGATCACTGACACCTCAGCGAGGTGCATGCGGGTCAAATCCGGACACGAGACTGTCATGATCATACAGGATCCATAGGGGCACATATACGACCCCGCATGCCTTTGTGCCAGCGGCAGCAGAAACAAGGGGCCCGGGCAGAGATTCCCCCCACCCCTCCCGCCCCGGGGATGAGCCACGGCTGGGGAAAGCCCAATCCTGCATCCCTGCCTGGCTCAGGGCTCCCAGCACCCTGTCCCCGGGGGAAAACCAGCTCTTCCCCGGGTCCCTCCATGGGGTGCGCAGCATCCCCGCTCCGGCACGTCCCGCTCAGCCCCGGCGGGCACCTGCTCCCCCCGGATCGGGCCCTGAGGGGCTCCCCAGGGAACCAGGATGGGAAAATAAAATGGCTCGGGGATCAGCTTACAGGGCCGGTCCCCGGAGAGGAGCCCCGGGCTGCGGCGGGGCCAGCGGCTGTGCCTGCCCTTCGCTACCCGCCTCGCTCCGGGGAAACGAGCCCGGGGGACCCCGGCTCCCCCGGGATACCGGGCTGGACTGGGAGGGGGGGGGGGGAAGCCATGACCTCGCGTGGAGGCGGCGTGGGGGTCCCCGTCCCACCTCGCATCCTCCCGGGGCGTCGGGGTGTGTGTGTGCGTGCGTGTCAGGGGCTGCACCCCCTCCCCTCCCCAGGACCCAACGCAGGATCCGGCCCCGTACCTGATGCACGAAGACATCGACGGGCGAGTCCAGGGTCGCGCCGCCCTTGGCGGTCATGGAGAGGAAGCCGAAGCCCATGCGGACATTGAACCACTTACAGATGCCGGAGCCGTGCAGCGGCTGGGGCTCGTTCTCGCCCTTGGGCGAGTCTCCGGCCGGCTCCTCGCCCGGCTTCGCACCTGGGGAGAGACCCACCGAGCCGCTGAGCCGAGGGGCTGGGGGAGCCGCGGGTGTCCCCCATGTCCCGTCCCCCCTCCCCGCCCAACCACCCCGCACCCAGCCGGGCAGCCCGCAGTAGGAGCCCCAAATTCTGCTCGGGTTTCCCAGGCTGGAAAAGGCAAAAAAAAAAAAAACCAAACCCAAAACAAAACATAAAAAAAAACCTCCTAAAAAAACCAAAACCCAAATAGAGCGGTTAGCTCTGCCTCCACGTGTGCGTGGGGATCGCCCCAGGAGCGGCGGGGGGGAAAAGAAGGCAGCTGCTGCCGGCACGACCCGGGCGGTGCGTGGGGTGGGGGCCCGAAATCCGTTCTCCCCTCAAAAACATTAAAAACGAAAAAAAAACCCAAACCCAAACCCCAAGCCCCCCCCAAAACAAACAAAAAACCCAATAATTAAAAAAAAAAAACCATAAAAAGCACAAAAAAGAAAAAAAACTCCTCCAAAATACCAACCCGAAATCCCCCTGCCCCGAGCAAGCCATGCTGCAGAAAGTCTCTCCCCTGCCCTCAGCATCCCCCCGCTGCATGGGGACCCCCCCCCCCGGCTCCCAAACAACCCCAGCAGCCCCCACCGACCCCAAACTTCTGGGCTAGTTCTGGGGCTGGGGGGGGAATTCCACACACACCCCCGAGCCCCCCAGAACTGCAACGAGGGAGGGAACCCACGCCGGGCCCGGCCACGCTGCTGGGGCACAGCAGGGCTGGGTGGACCGGGGGTGTGTTGGGGGGGGGTCCCTTCGCCCCCCGGCCGGGCTCTGCCGCCGTTATTAATAATCGCGGAGCCGAGGCGGGCTGCGACAATAATATAACTTAACCTGCAAACTGCTGGTTGGAAACAGACCCCATCCCGACACTCGCTTGCAAATTCCGAGTTGTGGCTGTTACCGCCTCCTCCCTCCTCCTCCTCGGCCAGCTTTGAGGGTATCAGCTCAGCCCAAAAAAAAAAAAAAAAAAAAAAAAAAAAAAAGGGAAAAGGAAAAAAAAAAAACAAAACCAACAAAAAACCCAGCTTAGACCCCGCCGAGAGGGAGCCGGGAGAGGTTTGACTCCATCTTCACTCCAACAATAGGGGTGGGAGGGAGCGGGAGGGTTTTTTCAAAGGCTCCCAAATTCTCGCAGACAATAGCAGCCCCCACCGCCCCCCCCACCCCCACCCCTACCCCCTCCAGGACCCACCCGCGGGCTCGGGGGACGCCGGGCCCCGCTCCGCCATCCCGCCCCCACGTGATCCTAATTAACCCCCCCTCCGATAATAACGACACATTCCGGGAGGGATTTGGGGGGAGGGGGGGGGGAGGGTGTTGACCCCCCCCACCAACTTAGGGGCGAGGCCACCTGTCAGGGGAAGACGTGACCCCCGGGGGGTGGGGTGGTGTGTGAGGAGGTGGGACCCCCGAGGACTGGGGGGAGTTTCCACGTCGTTCCTCTGCGCCCCCGCCCCCCCCGCCCCCACGAGCGGAGCCACCTGCGAGCCGCGGCCCGTTCCCCGGGGCGGGGGAAGCGGGACCGGGCCGGGCCGAGGCACCGCGGGACGGGGAGGGCCCGTTTTCGGGGACACCGGGGTCTTCCTACGCCCCCAGCCCCATCCCGTGTCCCGCGAGTGGACTGTGCGCCCCCGGGGGCCGTGCAACCCCCGGGGACATGCAATACCCCCCCACACCCCGGCCGGGGCCGTGCTTCCCCCCCGCGTCCCGCCGGCGGGGGAGCGGTGCCGAGGCGGTGCCC
>JAVKLA010000021.1:4273702-4310987 GCA_034782735.1 Sagittarius serpentarius | reverse complement strand
ACAGCACCTGGATGTGCTATGTGAACCCAGGCCCCGCGGTCCCCGACCTCCTGCTCTGCCCCAGTGGCCTCGGCGTCTACTTCTGCTGCCTGTGGCCACTGCCCACCCACCCTGAGCCCCCTGTGGGGCACAGCCGTGAGCCCACCCAGCACCCACCACCACCGTCACCGCCACCACTGCCACCAGCACCGCTGCAGCCCCCGTAGCTCTGCGAGGATGCGGCCAGGAAGCGGATGGTGCTTTCTGCTCGGGCTCTTCTGCACTCCTTCCTCCCCCTGCTCTTCCTCCCTGCCCTCCTCTGCTTCTTCTCTCCCTTCCCTGGGATGTGGCCGGTTTCTTGCCCCGTGTCCCCAGGGGCTGGGACCAAGCTGCTGGCTGCCCTCAAAAGACTCCTGGCCTGTGCTGAGGGCTTGGCAGACCTCGTCCCCCCAGCAGCAGACCCTCCCCTGCCTCCTCTCACAGCTGCCTGCACCCCTGGTCCCACAAATCCAGCAGCGGGTGCTCCTGCCTGTCCTGCAGACATGGCTTTGCTCCTGCCCCCCACCAGCCCCTCGTCCCCAAGCTCTCTGTCCCACCCTGGGCTCCCTGCTGACCCCCTGGCTGCTCCTCTGCCTGCAGCCCCCGATGCCACCAGGGCCACTGGCCACGGGACCCCCCCGGGGCTGGACATGGCCCCTTCGCCGGTGCAGCCGCTCTGCACCGAAGACGTCCCCACCGGCAGCACGGAGGAGGAGGAAGAGGAGACAAGAGTCGAGACTGAAGAGCTGCAGGGAGCCGCAGAGGGCCGGAGGAAGGAGCCCTTTGGCCAAGCGGAGCTGAGGGTCCGCCTGGGCAGCCTGGGCCCCCTCCTCCAGCCCCAGCCATGCCTCTGCCTCTGCGGCACCCACTGCCCCCCACTCCTGCTGGCCCTGCAGCCCACGCTGCCCCTCGCCCGCCTGGGTGACACGGGGACCCCAGTGTCACCTTCGCAGGGCCGCAGCGGTGCCCTCCTCCAGCTGCCACCCTGCCCACGGCCGTGGGGGACCCTCCTGACCCCTGGGCAGGGTGCTCCCAGGCTGCCGAAGCCACCGGTGGGATTTCTCCCTCTCCCTCAAGGGCCTTTCCCCTTCCCCGGCTGCGGGGCAGGGGGGTGCCCGCCGCCACGGTGGGGGATGCCCCGTTCTGCCCCGCAGCCGGAGGTGCCCAGCTGCGGCGTGGCCAAGCCGCCTGCCGGCACTGGGCCGTACCCGCTGGGGAAGGAGGTTGGCAGGAGCAAGTACAAGTGCAACATCTGCACCAAGAGCTTTGGGCAGCTCTCCAACCTCAAGGTACCCGGGGTGCCCCAGCACCCGCTCTCCCCCCCACCCCGGACTGGCAGAACACCCCTCCTGCCTCCCTAGGATCAGCCTGCGCTGGGGACAAGGGACAGCGGTGGCTTGTCCCAGCTGTGCGGGCAGGTCATGAGCCTCTCCCCGTGCCTCAGTTTCCCCCCAGGAAAGTGCCCATTGGTGTGTAGTGCACCAAGATGGGCTGCAGATACACTCCCAGGTGCTCCAGCTGTGCCCTGGGGGCTGTGGGATGCTCCCAGAAAGGGGGGGGGGGGCGGGGGCAGCCCGGATTCCTGGGTTCCCCAGGTGCCCCCCCCGTAGCCCCATGCCCCCCCCGTCAGGTCCACCTGAGGGTGCACAGCGGCGAGCGTCCCTTCCAGTGTCCCGTCTGCAAGAAGCGCTTCACGCAGCTGGCACACCTGCAGAAGCACCAGCTGGTGCACACCGGCGAGAAGCCCCACCAGTGCCCGGTAGGTGCCTGCTGGGTGCTGGGACGGTGGGTGGGGAGTCCCAAACCGGGGCGCAGCACCCACTCTGAGCCCCCGCCATGCTCTTGCCCCCGCAGACGTGCCACAAGCGCTTCAGCAGCAGCAGCAACCTGAAGACCCACCTGCGGCTGCACTCGGGCGAGAAGCCCTTCCAGTGCCGCCAGTGCCACGGCTGCTTCTCCCAGCGCATCCACCTCCAGCTCCACTGGCGCCTGCACCAGCACTGGCACCCACCCCCCAGCCCCCTGGTCCCCCACGGCCGTGTCGTCCAGGCCAGTGGGTGCTCCAGCCTGGATGCTGGGTGGCTGGTGCAAGAGGAGGAGGAGAAGGAGGAAGAAGGGAGCCAGCCTGGCCGGGCTATGGTGCTGCTGCAGGGCTTTGTGCTGGGGGAGGTGGGAAAGGGCCAGCCTAGGTGGGCAGGGGTGGATGTGGGGACCCTCCACGGTGCCCCCAGGCAGCAGCAATGTCCCCCAGTGGGGCCTGTCTGAGTTGGGATGGCTGTGGGGGCTGCGCGAGTGGGGGCTGCCACCCAGCCCCAGCCCCTCAGGGCCAGGAGGAGCCACCACCATCATCCACTGCAACCCCCAAGCTCCATCAACGCTGCCCCAGCCTCGGGGACAAAGACAGAGGAGGGCCCCCCCCAAAGCATCAAGCAGACATCTGTCCCCAAAGCCTCCAGGGAGGGTGTCCCCCTGGCCAGCCCCACGTCCCAGGCCATGCCCATGCCCCCACCCTGCAGCACTACCGCCCCGGGGCTGCGCCTGGGGTACAACGAACCCTTCTTTCCATGGAAAAAGCTTTAATTTCTCAGCCCCCCCACCCCCCGATCTCAAGGCACACCCCGAGCTCCCAGTATGCCACCGCTGCGGCACTCGCAGAGACACGGCTCTGCCTGTCGCCGCTTCCCTCGGCTCGGTGCCACCTCCAAACCCTCCCGGGGCTCTGTCCAGGGGCGCCATGCCAGGGTGGGCATCTCCACCTCCGATACCTCTGGGTGCTGCTCCCCGCATCCTGCCGGCACCTCGAGCATCTCACCAACACCCCGAAGACACGACGGCCCTGGCTGTCCTCGCCTGCTGCCGAGATCGGGGCCGGTGAGTGGCATCCCTCCTGTGATTTTCTATTCAATAAACTTTTCTGCCTCTGCAGCTCACCAGGACCTGGACCCAGCCCCAGCCCCAGCCCCAGCCCAGTGCAGCTCCCCAGGAAGGGGAGAGAGGGTCCCCGCGGTCCCCAGGCCTTCACCGTGGGTGTCCCTTGGAAGGGCACGGGACATGGGATGGAGCCACTTCCTCCGGTGCCGGCGGGCAGCACGGCTCGGTGCCCTGCCACCACGGCCCCCTGGGCCAGGGGCTGGCAGGGCTGCCCGGAGCTCCCCCTCCCCGTGGCTCTGGGGTTCGACGGGCTGATCCCCCCCTCCAAATGGGGACCGGCACACAGCGGGGCTTCAGAGACTCTTCCCCAGGTGGGGACGGGGACGCGGCCCCCCCACGCGCGTCCTCAGCGGTGCACGACTCCTCCCGGGGAGTTTCACAGCCGCATCCCACCGGCTCCGGCAGGGACGGACGGGGCAGAGCCCAGCCAACCTGCTCCAGCCCCAGCCAAGACCCGGCGCTTCTCCGCGACGGCAAAGCCAGCTCAGCAGCGGGTGGAGAACGGCCGAGCCACGAGCTCCCCATCCCCGGCCGGACCCTGGTTCTGCTGGCCAAGGTGCAGAGGGAGCTCGGCCCTGCCTCAGTTTCCCCAGCACACGAGTGGTGGCACCCAGAGCCGGGTGGCCCCGGGCACCCCAACCAAAGCCGAGCTGCGGCTGCTTGTGCCGGGCTAGTGGTGGCTAAGGAGGCTCCCCGGGCTGGGCCAGCAGCCGGGAGTGGTGGCCCCCGGGGCAAGGCTGGCACCGCAGCGGGGCACCCGTGGGTGCCGGGGAGGAGCGGGAGGGCAGAGTGAGGATACAGGGCGGGTGCTGGCTCTGCTGTCACTCCGAGCCCTGCCGGGTGCTGGGCCCCGTGCCCCGGGGTCAGGTCTCCCACAGTGGCCCAGGGCTACTGTGACCCCCCCTCCGTCCCCAAGCCAGCGCGAAGCCCCTCGAGAGCCTGAGCTCTCCGAGACCTGGGAGACCTCCCAGCATTAGGAGCCTCCCAGGAACGTGCTGCAGTGCTGGGGACACCACATGGGACCACCACGTAGCCGATTAATCCGGGTGCAATCACAGCCCTGGGGACCCCCAGCCCCTCAGCGCAGCGTGTTGGGACCCCACCAGCCCCATGGCCCAGCCGAGCCTGGCCAACGCGGTGCCCCGGCTGGCTGGAGGTGCGGTGACAAAGCTGGTCACTGAGATCCCCTCCGAGGTTACCATCACCCTCACGGAGATGGGGAGCAGGGAGGGGGTGACCGGGCAGGGATCTGGGGGGCCCAGAGCCACCCAGGCCGGCCGGGCTCCCTCCGGGCGCTGCTGAGTCGGAGGAAAGGAAGGAGCTGGGTGCTGGGGAACCAGCCTGACCGGCTCCCCGGCTGTCAGCACCTGAGGAATGCCAAACCTCCGCTGCGCCAGGGCTGGGTGCTCAGGGCTGGGTGCTCGGTGAGGGCTGGGTGCTCGGCGGGTGACTCTGCCGGTCCGCCCAGACGTGGTGCGCAGGGAGTAGCACCCCCAGCCCTGCTCAGCACGGCACGGCACGGCACGGCACCCCGCTTGCCACGCAGCCGGCACGGTGGGACCCTCGGCTGGCAGGTACACGGGGGTGCAGGGTGGGGGGCCCCCAGGCACAGGGTGCTGCCTGGGCCGGCCCGGCTTGCGCGGGTGCTGGTGGGGAGACAGGCTTCGCGCTGCTGGGAGCCAGAGGACACCGGTGCTCCCATCCTGGCTGCCACCCATGGGGGCTGCCCGGCGCTTGGACTCACGCTCCGGCTTGGCGGGTGCTGGGGTGGGTCCCTGCTTCCCCGGGATCGGCACTGGCCAGGGAGGGGGGACGGGGCTGGGAGGTGGGGGCTGAGCCTACCTCTGCCCCTCTCACCTTCGGTCCCTGAATTTGGGGGGCTGCTGGAGTTGTAACCCCGCTCCAGCCACCAAAGGGTGTCCCCAGAGCCACCGGAGCGAGCTGGGGCTCCTCTACCTCCGGTGACCTCGTGACCCGGGGTGGGGGGACAGCGGGGCTCCCCTGTCACCCCTGTCCCCCTTCTCCCCGCAGGACACACGGCTGCCTGTGACACGGCTCGGCGGGGGGAGGGAGGGGCAGCGAGGGGCGATGGCGGTTCCCCTGCCCTCGTTATGAACCCCAGCCTGCACAGCAGCCACCCAAACCAAATCCTTGATTTTCCTGAAGGCGGCAGGTCCGCTCTCACCTTGCGGCAACTGCGCTCAGCCCGACGTGGCCAGAGGCTCGGCTTAATCCATGGTCACCAGCTCAAAGGCAGCCGCAGCCGCTGCTTTTGGCCCCTCCGTCTCTTCTCAATATTAAATGGCACCTTGCGCCTTTGACTTGGGTGCTGGGAGACCTGGGCTGGGTGCTGGGAGACCCTTTGGGATGACGGAAGGCAGCAAACGAGCTGAGCGGGTTGGCTTGGCTGGGCCAGGGGGGATTAATTAGCCGTGCCAGGCGCCCTGGTGTGGCAATACCACTGGGATCCAAGGCAGCACGTCCTGGCGGGCAGGGATGGCCGGCAGAAGCAGCTGGGAGGTTGCAAGGTCTTATCCGTGTGTCCTCACGTCCTTATGTCCTTGACCCACTGTTGCAGTAGGAAATATTTTAGCAAAAAGTGGGGTGCTGGGGCAGAGCAGGGCTCCGGGGCGAGCTCCTTGCCCAGAGCCAGTGGGGCACCGGGCTGCCCAGGGTGGCAGCGGGTGCCGGATCCAGCTGCAGGGATGGGACGGGAAGGGAAAGGCAGACCTGGAGATCTTTGGAAATCCGACTCTGGGCAAGAGGCAGCCGTGATGCTGAGTCAGCAGCTCCTGCCTCCCCCAGCACCCCGGTGCTGAGTGGAGCTGGCATCCCTGTCCCGGTGCCACCCCAGGGCCACGGGCACGGCGGGGCCGGGCACTGCCAGCGAGCGCTTGAGAAACCAGCGCTGAAGCAAGCCCGGGGTGCAACCAGGTGCCAGGCGGCTCCGGCCCCGGCTCCGGTGGGACGGCAGTATTGCAGGGCAGAGAGGGACCCGTCCCTGCGCAAACCCCGCTGCCCTGGCACCGCCACCCCTGGCAGGAGCTTCCCCGGCGCGGGGGTCGCCGTGTGCCACCGCGGAGCCCTTGGCTCCGGGTGCTGGGGCTCCCTCCAGCCTGACCCTGCTCTTGGCCCTTTGCTCTGCCACCCGCCTTGTCCCCAGCACGTTTAAGCAGCTTTTCCTCCGCGCTGCCGAGTGCACCCATCCCTCTTCCACTGGCGGGTGCTGTGACCCTGGGGATCCAGCTGTGGCCGTGCCAATGCAGCTGTGGCTTTGCCCAAGCAGATGTGCGGCCCCGCCCAGGCTGGTCCCGGCCTCGAGCGGTGCTGGCTGTCCCAGACGAGGTCTCATCGCCTCCTGGAAAATGACACAAACTCTTCCTATCTGTACTGGAAAGACCTGCCGGGCCGGGGAGAGCAAGACGCAGAGGGCGCGTGGCGGGCTGGCAGAAAGGGCAGGCAGCTGCCTGCACCCGGCGCTTCTCTACCTGCCCCCGGCCTCCCCGACCCCAATTAGGGACAGGTAAAGCCCAACCTGCAGCTGTTGGAGGGAGCCCAGCCCCAGGTGGTGCAGGATGAGGCCCCCTCCTGAGGTGTCCCCTAGGGAAACCAGCCCTTGGGGCTGTGTAGGGAGGTGTCCCTGTCCCCAGCCAGGAGACCCCAAGCTCAGCCTGTCCTTGGGCTGAGCCCAAAGCCCCGTCCCTGCCGCTGTCCCCGTAGCCAGGCGGTGACACCGAACAGCTCCTAATTGGGAAATGCTGAGATGCCGGCACGCTTCCGGCTCCCTCCCGGGCACCTGCTGCGTCAGCGGCTTCCCAAATCCAAAGCCAGCAATAAAACCCTTCTGGGGCAGGGACAGAGCCACGGCACAGCGACGCCTCTGCCGGCATCCCCCGCCCCCCGAGCTGAGGTGGTGCGGGTGTCCCTGTGCCCTGCCCTGCACCCTGGGGACCAGAATGATGCCCACCCTGCAGCACCGAACACAAGGGGCCGGGAGCTGAGCGGTGGGTACCAGCTTGGATCAGGGTGCAAGCGCCGGGCAATTAGTGCAGCTTGTGTTCTCGTGCCAGTGGGGCTGCAGAGGAGGACGGAGCCATCCCAACTTCGCCGGGCAGCAACAGAGAAGGGTCAAGGGAAGATGCTGCTCCGGTCCCCCCCACCTTCTCCTGCAAACCCCATGGCTGCCCCAGCCCTGGTCCCAGTCCGAGCCAGGCCCTTTTCCCCTACAGAGCAGCTTCCCTGTTGCTTTTTGGGCTTGTTTGTTTGCTGCATTTGCTGACTCGACGCAGCCCTGCTGCCCGCCTGACTCATCCCACAGCTTGGGGCACGGCACGGCTCGGGGCACGGCATGGCCTGGCCGGATCCTGCACGCTCACCTGTACTGTGCCGGCCCGCTGAGCTCTGCCGGAGCCCACCTTGGCAGTGCGGCACAGCTCCCAACCATCGCTGCTGGATGCAGAAGTGTTGGCACGGGCAGGCAGAGGGGCCCAGAGTGCCCCCGCCACATCCTGCACATGCCACGATGGATGACGTGAGCACCCCAAGAACTGCAGAGAGCCCCAAAGCCACCTCCTGTGCTCATGGGACCCCCCTCAAAATGTCCTGCAGGATCAGAGGGAGGTCTAGGAGATTTTAGGGTCTGGCTCGGTGTCCAGGGCGGTTTCTGCTCAGCTCTCCCAAAGTCTCCTTCTCTCCCTGCAGCTCCACCAGCCCCAGCGTGGCAGCCGCGGGGCCGAGCCCAGCAGCGCAGGGTGTTGCGGGGCCACGGCAGCCCCAGCCCCAGCCCCCCGGCATGGATTCGCCATTCCGGCACGCCAAGGCCAGGGGCTTCGTCTCTAGCACAGAGCTGAACATGAAGCAGGCGGCGGCGGGTGCTCCAGGGCCCGAGGGCAGGTCTCGCTTCCAGAAGGTCTCGCTGGTGTCGCGGCGGCTGGAGAGCACGGGGAGCACACGGGGCCGGGAGGGGAGTCCCTCCCGCGTCTCCCTCCTGCTGCAGGCCTGGGAGAGGGAGATCGTGGAGAAGACGGCATCCGGCCCCTCCACCCTGACACACCGGGAACGCTCGTCCTCCATCAACCTCCTTAAGGACTTCACCGCGCACGGCCCCATCTTCTCGCAGGTGTATTCCCCCACGCAAAAGCCCCGGCGGCAGGACGAGAGGGGGAAGGCGGGGGCCGGTGGCGGTGGTGACGGCATCCCCCCGCCGGTGGGTGCCACCCAGGAGATGCCCGTGCACAGGGAGAGCTACGTGCACGGCACCCTCCTCCCCACCCGACCCACCGAGCGCCCCGCAGGGGGTCCCGGTGAAGGTCCTGGTGCCCCGTGCACGGCTGAGCCCGGCTGCGTCCCTGCCCTGCCCAGGGCCAGGCATGTCACCGTGCTGCGGACGAGCAGGGACGCAGCCAGGCCTGAGCCGGGGCCGGCGGTGGGAAGGGAAGCCCGAAATGGGATGCGTGACGCTGCCGACACCACGATGGCCCCACCACAGCAGGAGAGCTGCGAGCAGGACGGCAGCAGCTTCGCTGGGGCAGCAGCGGGCAGCGAGAGCTCGCCGGGCACCGCAGAGGCCGCCGGGCTCCCGGCTGAGGGATCCCCTGGGGAGAAACACTCACCGCAGGCTGAAGCCGCGCCGGTGAACACAACCCCGAGAGACAGTGACGGGCCTGGGGACCCACAAACCAGTATAACCAGCTCCCCGCAGTGTCCCTTGGAGGACGCCGGTGGCCAGGCTGATCCAGCTGGCGCAGGAGAGGGAAGCGTGGCAGACGGGGACGGCACCATTTCAGCCACGCCGCCAAGGACAGAGAGCCCCCCGGGAGCCGGCAGTGCCCCCAAAGACCCCTCGTTGGAGGTGAGCGATGGTCCGGAGCCTTCTTCGGAAGCACCAGCATCTCCAAAGACTGAGCTTGAGTTGGAGGGGAGTGAGACAATGGGGGACCCCCAGGGCACAGCCCAAGAGCCCGAGAGCAGCCCAGAGCCCCCCTGCGAGCCCCCAGCCCACGACCCACAGGCCGAGACCCCCCAGGACACGACCGAGGAGGACCCCGAGCTGCTGGTGGACATGGAGATCTTTGTGGACACGCTGCGCAACATGGAGCCCTCAGAGATGCGGAAGGCGCCCAAGGCCCCGCGCCAGCCCCGACCATCGTCGCTGGGCCGCTGTGCCGCTCTGCCCCCCATCCAGGAGGACCGCGTGGCCCCCCGGACCCCCGTCTCCCTGCCCGAGGCTCTGCGTGAGCTGCTGGCACGAGGCCCGGCGGGGCAGCAGGAAGAGAGCCCCGAGGAGGAGATCGAGAACCCCTACCTGAGCCCCGATGAGCGGGCGCTGGGGGGGTCCCACCACGGGGTACCTGGGGACAGCACGGCCGGCGATGGCCAGGCGGAGAGGGGCTCGCTCCCAGGGATGCCAAGGCAGGTGGGAGGAGAGGAAAAAGCCAAACTGGTGCCTGGGGGCTTGGCCGACCGCAGCATGCTCTTCCGAGGGAACGTCCTCAAGGGCATGGCGCTGCTCTCCCACTTCTTGGAGCACCGGGCGGCTGCAGCCGATGAGGGCAAGCCCTACTCGCGCCTGGACAACAGCGTGCTCTACAGCCGCTTCGTTTCCCCCAGCACCGCCCTGCTCGAGCTGCCCGGCAGGGATGGCAGGGGCACGGGCTCGCCCAGCCCTGAGGACCAAAACAGGCTGGGCCCTGGTGACAACCCCGTCCCCGAGATGGCTGTGCTGGAAGCCCCGAGTCCTGGCTCCATCCCTCCTGACACCGAAAAGCCAGAGAGCGCCGTGGCCCTGTGCCCCGCTGATGTCCTGGTGAGTGAATCCCGCAACATGGCGCCTGGGGAGATGCTCTGCCCTCCCGGGCACGCAGGGAAGTGGTGGGGGTCTGAATCCTGGAGCATCTTTCCCTGTTCCCAGCACATGGCTTGTTCTTCCCATCAGGGAGGTCATGGGGTGAAAGCCCTTGGTGCGATGGGAGGGTACTGGAATGGGTGATGGGAGGGTACTGGGATGAGTGACAGGAGGGTACCAGGGCAGACGATGGAGGGTTTTGGCATGGGTGGTGGAAGGGTATGAGGCTGGGTGATGGGACGGTACCAGGATGGGTGACAGGAGGGTACCGGGGTGGGTGACAGGAGGGTACCAGGTCAAGTGATGGGAGGGTCCCACCATGGATGATGGGAGGGTCCCAGGGCAGGTGACAGGAGGGTCCCGGGGCAGGCGGGGAGCCTGATCCCCAGCAATGCAGGAATGCTCGAGGTGTGGCTGCTTGGGGCGGTGGGAGGGATTGGCAGACGCCAGACCCGAGGCTGCGGCCGCAGCTTGCTTGGGCTCCGGAGAGATGGCTGGTGCAGCCGATGTCCCTCCGTGCTCCTCAAGCGCCCGTCCCCTCGGGTGTTCCCAGCAGGAGGACAAGGCGGGCTTCCAGAAGATCAACATGAGACCTGGCAAGGTACAAGCAGCGTGGTGGGGCCGGGCTGGGCTGGCTGGCTGGGGCACAGTGGGGTGCGGTGCGGTATGGTAGCACCTCTCCCCTGTGTCCCCCCCTCCCAGATCATCCTCTTCTCCGAGGCCGGCTTCGCGGGCCAGAAATGGGAGATTTGGGGTGACGTCCCCGACGCCACGTCCTGGGAGCTCTCACACACCATCTCCATCCGGGTCATCCGAGGCGGGTAGGGGACGGCGGCAGGGCGAGGAGATGGAGGGAGGGCTTGGCCAGGGCTCCCATGCTCCCCGTGCTGGGGACGGCAGCCGGGTCCCAGCCTGGGGTTCAGGAGTGACTGCCCCAACAGCGCTAATTACTGTGGCTGTGATCCAGCATCGCGGCGGTGGCAGGATATCCCCACCCATGCTCTGCCCCGAGGCTTCCGATGGCTGCGGGGCTGCGGCTAAAAGCGGCATTTTCCCCCCCACTTTGCTCCCACCCCGTTCCCAGGTGGGTGATGTACGAGAAGCCGCGGTTTCATGGGCGCAAGTGCGTGCTGGCTGAGGGGGACGTGGAGATTGACAACCCCTGGACAGCGTACGGGCAGAGCGGGCAGCCCCACGGCAGCCGGCCCTTCCGCATCGGCTCCTTCAAGAGGGTGGTGCGGGTGAGTGCAGGGATCCCCTGGAGCCGCCGGCTCACCCCACATCTCCCAGCGCCCACCAAGCGGGGGGTGCCGGACCCCTGTAATACCACTCTGCCCCACACCAGGATTACCGCACCCCCGAGATCAGCCTGTTTGCGGAGGAGAACGGCGAAGGCGCTCGGCTGAAGTTCACCGACTCGGCCGAGGACACCCGCACGCGGGGCCAGGCGCTCGCCGCCGCCTCCATCATCGTCCACTCGGGCCTGTGAGTGGGACCGTGGGTGTCGAGTGGGCTCCAGCAGAGGCTGGAATGGGACATGATGCTTTCCCCCTCTTCCTCAGGTGGCTGGTTTACTCCAAGCCTTTCTTCGATGATGACCCCTACGTTTTGGAGCCGGGAGGGTACCCCAATTTAAAGGCTTGGGGAGCAAAGGACCCATCCATCTGCTCCATGCACCCCATCAGGCTGGTGAGTGCTGGCTGCTGGAGCGTGGTTCCTGGCGTGCTGGGGCCGTATCCAGCTCGGGGCACGACAGGCGAGAGCATCTCCCGGCAGCTCCTGGTTCACATGAGTGGGAGCTCAGTGCGGAAATGTGCCGTGTCGTTCCGGGAAGTGGTCCTGTGGCTTAGTGGTGAAGGAAAGCAATAAAACAAAGTCCAAAAGAGCTTGTTCTTGAATGAAAATGACCCAAAAGCCAGCTCAGGCTTTAAAGGGAGGGGAAATCAGATGTCCCCATGCCCTCCCCTCCTGCCACCGCAGCCTCACTGGGGCTCCTTCTCCTTCCAGGGTTGCCCCGTCGTGGAGAGACCCGGTGAGCCGCAGGTGAGCACCGGGCCAGCACCCGGGGAGGCCGCGGGGCCGGGATGGCCGTGGGACCCTGCTCACCCTGCTGTGTCCTCAGGTGCTGATCTACGAGGCCGCGGGTTTCCAGGGCCGCAGCTTCACCATCAGCCGAGACATCTACGATGTGAAGAGCCTGTCCAGGCCGGCGCTGCCCACCGTGGGCTCCCTGCACGTCCTGGGTGGCTGGTGAGCGGTGCGGGGTGGGCAGGGCCAGCATCCTGGCTGTGGCAGGCTGGGAAGGTGACGGTCACCCCCGGGAAAGGGCTCGAAGGAGCTGCCCGGGGCTGTGGGATGGCCGTGGGCAGCTTGTGGGAGAGGGTGGCACTGGAGCAGCGTGGATGGTGTCCCCGTGTCCCGGCATGTGGAAATCCTCCGGAGACCTCACTGCCCACGTCTGCCTGTGCCGCAGCTGGGTCGGCTACGAGAAGGAGGGCTTCCGCGGCCACCAGTACCTGCTGGAGGAAGGGGAGTACCAGGACTGGAGGCAGTGGGGCGGCTACAGCAAGGAGCTGGTGTCCTTACGGCTGATACGGACGGTGAGGGCAGGGGTGGTGGCATCGCTTGGGGATGGACCCACTGTGGGCAGGGAAAGCCAGCCCCCCCAGTCCCATCCTCATCCCCCAAAAGGGAGCCTTCCCGGTCTGCATCAGGCAGCTGGGCGTGGCCTAAGATCCCCCAAACTCATCACACGCAGAGGTCTAGGTGCCCAGAGCTGCTCCCACCCTCCCTGGGTTCCCTGAGGCCAGGCAGGACCTCGGCTGCGTGTGTGGCGAGCGCCCGGCCCGCAGCCCCTTCCCCCTGACAGACCAAGGGGCCTGGCGGGGGGGGGCTCCTTCTCCCCGCAGGACTTCTCCGACCCGGCGCTGGTCCTCTTTGAGGCCATGGACTTCGAGGAGGGCCCGAGCGTGGAGCTGAGCGAGGCGCTCCCCGACGTGCAGCTGGCTGGCTACGGCACCGTCACCCAGTCCATCCACGTGCTGAGCGGCGTGTGAGCGCGGGGACGGGGGAGAGGGGGGGACGGAGGGACGGACCAGGGGAGGGCTGAGCCAGCACCCACGTTTTCCTGGCAGGTGGGTGGCCTACGAGGGCACCAACTTCTCGGGCGAGCAGTACATCCTGGAGAAGGGGGTGTACCGCAACTGCGAAGACTGGGGTGCCGCAGATTGCCGCATCGCCTCGGCGCAGCCCATCCTGCAGGTGAGGGCGGCCGGACAATCCCCCCCCCCCACTTCACCACGGGACCCACCGGTGCTACCGTGCGTGGGGCTGGTGGGGTCTGAGCCGCAGCAAGACACCAACCAGCCCCGCTCTGTCTGCTTCCAGGTCGGGGAACACAACCTCCATTTCGTATCCAAGGTCAGGGGTGGCAGATGGGGAGGGGACCGTGCCGCCCTGGGGGACGTGGCCCTTTGCAGGGTGGTGGCCATGCTTTGTCCCCCTCACCGAGCCCCTCTGCTCCCCCTCCCCAGATCCTGCTCTTCTCAGAGCCCGACTTCTTGGGGGACCACATCGCCTTCGAGGAGGACCGGGACGCCCTGCCCGCCGCCTTCGTCCCACGCTCCTGCAGAGTCCGCGGGGGCAGGTACGGCATCCCGGGGCCTCACTGCCTCCGGCTGGGGATGGGAACAGGGACATCACCCTGGCCGGCAGCCCCGCAGGTGCCTGTGGGGGCTCCCCGGGAGCGTGGGCGGGGGGTGAGGGTGCTGGGGAGCCACGGGAGGGATGGACGCCCACCGCAATGGCCACGTCAGCCCGGGCATGCTCCTCCCCGCCAGCTGGATCCTGTTCGACGGGCAGGCCTTCGCGGGGGAGCAGCACGTGCTGTCCGAGGGCGAGTACCCCACGCTGAGTGCCATGGGCTGCCTCTCCTCCACCACCATCCGCTCCTTGAAGAAGGTCCCGGTGGTGAGTGCCGCCAGCACTGGAGCAGATACCTCCCAGGAACCTCCTTTTTCCCCTCCCACGGGTACCCCCGGCGCTGGCTCGCCAGGCTTGGAGCCCTTCTGCACCCATGGGTGCTCGCTCCTCCTGCTTGCCCCCCTCACGCCTCATCTCTTCCCCAATCCTGCAGTTTTTCTCAGAGCCCTCCATCTTCCTGCACGGGCTGGAGTGTTTTGAGGGGAAGGAGATCGAGCTGAACAATGAAGTGCGGAGTCTCCAGGCAGAGGGTTTCAACAACCACGTGCTGTCGGTGCGCGTCAAAGGCGGGATGTAAGTGAGCCCCAGCCCTGCTCTCCCCTGCCCTGGCTGGTGGGTGCCATCTGCCCACCCGGGGGGGTGACCGCACTCTGCCCGTCCTGATCCCCGCAGCTGGGTGCTGTGCGAACACGGTGACTTCCGAGGGCGCCAGTGGCTGCTGGACTGCACCGAAATCACCAACTGGCTGACGTACAGCGGGCTCCAGCACGTGGGATCCCTCTACCCCATCCGCCAGGTGAATGCCGCCCTGCGGGAGGGGACAGGGTGCTGGCACTCGAGAGGGTGAACCCCAAAACCCCGGGGCAGGCGGCTCACATAGAGCTCAAGAGCTGCCAGTCCCGATGGCCAGGAGAAGGATGTGGTAGCCGCTTCAGGTGTGCTGGGGGAGACAGCGGGGCACGGCCTGGAGAGCAGCAGCACGCTGCTGACAGCTCTGGCCCTTGAGAGGTGCCACCAGCCCAGCACTGTCACCCCCCGATCCCTGTCCCCTGCCCTGGGAGTGGCCGCCTTGGCGGCAAAATGCTCCCCATGGGCAGGCACCTTGCAAAACACCCCGGCATCCCGGCGGGGAGAGATGTGCCTGTACCAGCTACGAGAGACGCGCCAGGGCCACTGCCGTCGCTCTGCGGAGAGGCAGACAACTCCAGGGTGGGGGGGGGGGGGTATGAGGACGACCCTCTGGGCAGCCGCCCCGGGGGACCAGGGTCCTCCCTTCCCAAAGCCACAAGACGGGTGAGGTCCTTCCTCGACCAGCCGCGGCGTGTAGGGCCGGAGTTGCAGGCAGCAGGGCTTTTTGGTGCAAAAAAAGGTTTCTCTCTTTCCAGAGACGGATCTATTTCCGCATCAGGAGCAGGGAGCTGGAGCTCTACCTCTCGGTCCCCGACGATGTGGAGGACATGAAAGCGGGGCGGGTGGTGGTCTCCAGCCTGAGCGAGCAGAGCAGCTCTGTCTGGTACTACGAAGACGGGCTGATCAAAAACCAGGTCAGGGCTCACGTGTGACAGGCAGCACTGCGGAGAGGACAGAGGGAGCCCCTGGCAGGACTCCTGCGGGGGTACTCCCCACCCCACAGCAATCTTTTAGGGTTTATAACAGCTTTTCCCAGCATCTGACCTCAGCCTTGTCCCCAAAGATCGGTTGATTCTCTCCTCCCCAAGTGTCCCCTGGAGATGGGAAGGCATCTCTGCCTTCCCTGAGGAGTTTTTGTCACCCTAATTGTCCTCACCTCTCACTGAGGGGTTTTCCCGCTCATCCCATGTCCCACCCCAAAACCAGCTGCATTTACAGCAAAGCCCCTCTGAGCTCCAAGCCTTTGTGCCAGGCAGAGGTGACAGAGAGGAGCGGGCTGACCCAGCCACCGCCTCTCCTTGCAGGTGGCCCCCAACATGAGCCTGCAGGTCATCGGGCCAGCTGGGAAGGGCGCAAAGGCCGTGCTGTGGTCTGAGACCCGGATGCCACGTCAGACCTGGAGCGTCGATTCTCAGGGACGGATCCACAGCCAGATGTTCGAGGACATGATCCTCGATATAAAGGGTGAGGCCTCGGCACTGGCACAGAGGCTGCTTTCCCAGGGACCCTGAAAAATGGGGCATTTGGCCATGAGATGGGGCACCCACCCCTTCACCACCATCAGGAGCGCGGTCTGCCCTCCTGAAAATCTCCCCTCGCTCCGCAGGCGGCCGATCCTACGACCGGGACCATGCCATCGTTTGGGATATGGCTGAGGAAAGACCCACGCAGATCTGGGACATACAGGTGCTATGAGGGGGTGGCGTGCGGCCCTCGTGCCCAGAAGTGCCATGGGGCAGGACAGGGACACCCTGCCAGCGTTCCCGCACTGGGGCAGGAGGCCTCCTACCCCACGCACCCCAAACACCCCTCTGCCCCGGCTTCTGGCATGAAGGATGCCCACCATCCCCTCCATCATGAGGGGGAACCATCCTGCCTCCCTCCTGGCGAGCCCCGTACGTGGCTTACGAAGGACGCCACGGACACAACCAGCACAGGACCCTCCGGACAGCGGCAGAGCTCCCTCCCCACCAGCTTCCCCCTCTGAACTGTATTTATGTACGTGTGTAAGATACACCCTCCTCGTCTGGGCCAGCTCTGCCTGGGTGGGTTGGCGTCCTTGTCCTTGCCCTTGCACTGGCCCCAGCCTGGCAGCCCTCAACGCCAGTGAGCTGTCCCCCACCCCAGCACCTTGCTCCCCCAGCAGCCCCAGGACTAATCCTGCTCCCAGGACGGGAGCCCAGTGCCCTCTAGTGTCCACAGGCCACCAGCAGCACTGGGGCCCTGGGTTTTGAGAAGGAAGGCGCAGGCCAAGCTGTGCCCCGAGAAGCACCGGGCTCCATCCACCAGCCCCAGTTCAGGGGGGAGCCCAGCCTGCTGGTGCTGCAGGCTCGGGGCGGGGGGTCCAGTTGTATCAGCCCGGGGTGAGCTCTGCTTCAGCAGCATTTAGTGTCCATGCTGCAGAGCTGCACCGTGGCTCAGGTCACTCGTCTTTGAGGTCTCCAGGACAGAGATCTCCTCCAGCTGGGTGAGGGCAGGAGCTCCCCAGGGACGTGACTCAGAGCCAGAAAGGACACAGGGTGAGAAATCCACACACGGAGACATCAAGCGCTTCTGTCCTCGCTGCTGGCAAGAGGAGATGGCTGCCGGCAAGGGCCCGGTTTGCTGAGCAGGTTGAGCCCAGTTTGGGGAGAGTCACTGCAGTCAGGCGGTGATCACTTATCAACCCCACAGCGAAACCCGGGCTGTTCTGGCAGTGACAGACAGCGCCGTGCCTCCCCGGGAGGTTTCCTCAGCAGACTCGGGTGCACCAAGGTCCTTACATCAGGCGTCTCCAGCTGGCCGGCTACTGCTCTCGCTTTCAGCAACAGCCGTGATCGAATGTCCATCTTGACACTGAAACGCGTCCCCAGTCGCCCCAAGACCTGTTTGGGCAGGAGGACGCGTAACCGCACAACAGGAGAGCGGAGCGTGACGCGCAGGGACGCCCAGCTCCGACACGCTCCTCTGCCAGGCCAGCGGGCAGGCAGACTCCTGCTGTTCCGGGGCCCAAACCACTGCCTGCAGGCAGCGGCGACAGGCAGGGCTGCTCCTAGAGGGAATGCCAGGCCTGCAGAGCCGGCAGGCACACGGATAGCGAGTGCCAGGGTAAGCGCCACAAACCCCATCCCATGACGGGGGAGGTGAGGGCCTATGAGACACGCAGGAAGGACGCTACCACCCTGTACGCTCTGGACTGGGCCTGTGGTGCTGCTGAGGCGCCTGGAAGCCGCGGAGGGACGTGGAAACACAGAGGCTCAGCCTAGCTCGGGTAGGGACGCTGACGAGGAGGAAGAAAATCCTCTCAGCTCGGCCCCACGCGTGTAGCAAACGCCCCGAGACGCGACAGGCCCTCTCCCCCCACACAGCCGCGCCTGACAGGAAACACGCTTTCACCTTTATATACCCCCCGCTAGGCCGGGATTGGCTACTAGCCGGAAGCTTGGCAGCGCCGGATTGGTGGGGAGCACAAGCCCCTAACCGTGGGATTGGCTAGGCTTCACTGTGGGGTTTGAGGGCGATGCGGCAGGGGGCGCTATGGCCGCGGCGGGCGGCGCGGTGAGCGCACCGCACCGCGGTCCTGGCCCCGAGGGTTCAAGGCTGCTAAACAACCGGTATTGGGGTGCCACATCTGCTCCGTTACCCAAACCTGCTCCAGCCCCCCCAAGGGGAGATGAGCCAGAGGCTTCTACACCAGCGCTTTTATTTCTCACAGGCGGACGGTTGCCGAGCCAGCTTCCGGGGCCTTGCTTCGAGCTAGGGCATCTTCGGGGTTTCGTTTAGAGGCTGGAGGAGAAGGGGAGAACCAAGCAGAGGGAGATGGGGATGGGAGTGATGGCGTCAGGCTGACTGCTCCTCCGTGGTGCGAGGGTCCAAGGAGGTGCCGGTGCGGGGGACGCCATCCTGGGGATGTCTTCTTGGGCGGCGGGGGGAGTGGGTGCAGTACACAGTGGTCCCCTCTGGGTCAGCGCAGCCGCATGAAGAAAGCCACAGCCAGCGCCAGGGTGAGGGAGAGGAGGGGTGGGCTGCTGCAGGGAGGGCTTAGGTTGTTTATGGATGGGCTTGGAGCGGTGGGGAGGATGGTCGTGGCCACCTTCACCTTGTCCGCCTGGCCAAGGGGCTGTAAAAGAAAACGAGAGTCAGGCATGGCTCCAAACCAAAGCAGACGGCAGCACAGGGTGGAAACCCGCCCCAGGATCCCTCGCCCAGCTGCCCTGGGGCAGAAAGGGAGCCAGGGGCGCCCTGGTGCCCACACTGCCCCTTCGTAGGCAGGACACACGGCCTCCTCTCCCCCGGCAGGTTCTCCTTCACACCACACACAGAAAGTCACCCTTGGCTTTGGGGTTTTCCCAGCGCAGGGAGCAAAGCGAGCTCTCCCTAGTGTTGTTGCCCCGTTTCTAGCCAGGGGCTTTTAGAAATTTGGGGGGGAGGAAGCAGAAGCCAGGGGGTGGTCTCTGCTCCTCAGACGGCTGCGAGGAAGTGGCTGGGGATGTGGCAGCCCACAGGCCTGGAAGCAAGGGAGGGAGGAGGAGGAGGGACCACCATCCCCCCTGGGCTGTTGCAAGCAAGGACATTGCAGTTGGTGTGGGAAATGTAACACAGCTGGGATGGTGATTTCAGGGCAGTTTCCTTCCGTCTCTAAAGATAAGCACCTTCCAAATTAAGGCATTGGCATGAATCCCTCCTGCCCTGGCTACGCAGGACCACTCTGGGGTTTTAGTCCTTTGCTGGGATTCTCGGTGTAAGCGGCTGTGCATTACACCTGTGAACGGGGACTACAGCGACAAGCGCTGCCCTGGGCTGCTGGAAAAGGGATGCCATTTCCCTCTGTGAAACAGCCCCCATGCTGGTTTGCACCACTCCTCGGATCCCTCCAGCGCCGGGACAGGGCCCCAACACCCAGCTCTGCCCCCTCGAAGGCACTCTTGTGCTATAAGGGTTTTTGGCTGCTTGGCCTGGCCACAGAGCAGGACTCCTGAAATGTAAATGCACCCTGCGGAGCCAGCAGCAGGTCGCAGCTGTGTGGAGTTTGTGAGAGAAATAAGTACAGGCAAATCTGTCTCCATTACCAAGATGCTGTAGAAAAAAACCAAAATCATCCCAACAGCTGTTCCGAATAGCATCGCCCTCCCTGAAAGCGCCAACACATTCATCCCTCCCACACAACGGTCCCCATGCAGGAGAGAGCCAACATCCACCAGCCACAGCACTTGGACCAAGCCCCCATAGAGCCTCCCGGCAGGAAGGAAAACAACCTCCAGCAGGGAGAGGCGAGAGGAAACCACACAGCTATGTGCCCACCTGGTATCCCCACGGCCGAGCCCAGCATCTCCAGTGTCCCCACAGCCATGCTCAGCATCCCCACACCAGGCACGGGCTGGGGACACGGCTAGGGCCAGCACACAAAGGAGAGGCTGCAAGATGGGGTGGAGAGCTACGTGAGAAGGTTACAGATATGAGTGATGCTCTTAAACCAAAAAAAAAAAAAAAAAAAAAAAAGCAGGTTTAAGAAAAGCAACGTATGGGCGTATTTAGACCTTACAGACCACAGTGCAAAGCTCCTGGTAAGACAGCCAGGGTTAAAGTCAAATAGAAAGTCAAATGCTCAGGTTTCCAGCTGAAGTTCAGCAGAAATTCTCCCACCAGTTGAACCCTACAGCCCCAACTGCCATCACGCCCATGGAACAGAGCTGGATGGACCCCCCGGCCTTCGCCAGGCCCCATGCTGTGGGGTTTGTCTTACCACGCAGAGGACAAGCAGGGCGAGGAGGAGAAGCAGGCGGACATGCTGGAGGGGCTGCATGGTCAGGGCTCGGCTCACGGTGTGCCGTGACACTTCCTCATCTGCTTGCAGCGACTGCAGTCGGAGGCTTTAAGTGCAGCGACATCCCTGTCTCACCAATCACACTTTCCTTCCCTGCACCAGCCCCGCCACCCCAAAGAGCCGTTTGAACCCAGGGCAATTTGGGGAAGTCGCATCTGCTGCCAATGCTGCAAGGGAGAAGGTACAAGACACAACATGGGGGATGTCCAGGTGGGGATGACTCTGTACAGCCCCTTTCGGCCTTGCTTCTCCATCGCCTGGCACAAGAGCTGCTCCTGCTCCCTAGGTTCCCCGGCATGGCCACACAACCAGCCCCAAGCGGGACATCCTGGCCGCCACCTCCAGCCAAGGCAGCAAGCCCCTCGCCCTGCCTTTTCCCACATCACAAAATACCACTTGCAGCATGAAACCCCCCCAGGCTGAGCTCTGCTTCTCCCCGGGGGCTCCCTGTCCTGTGCCTCACACCCATGAAGGACTAATAGTGATTATGGGTTAACCCCGCCCTCCACTGCTTCACTGGGAGGGTTTGCAAATTGCAGCCAACCTTTCAACAAGGGCTCTGCGTTGCACTATGTAACAAACCTCCTTCCCTGCAACTCAGAGCAGAAGCTGGGTCCAAGCTCTCCCTCTGAATTTCAGCTACATGCCTGGGGTAGTAGATCCAGGGAATGGATCAGGGAAATGCTTCCTTCCAGCCCCCCAAATACCCATCTCCTCACAGCAGATCTCATGAGCTCCCTCACCCACTCAGCTGCAGCAGCAGGAAACAAAAGGGATCTGGTTATTTTAAGATGGTTTGAAATAAGTAAAGCTACTGATACGTGCCGAGCACGTACACCTGTTGTCTGGTTTTGTGTTGGTGAAATGCACCACAGCGCAGCGAGCCGGCCACCAGCCTCCGCCCAGAGCTGAAGGCTCCTCTGCGGCAAAGCTTCACCAAATTTAGTTCATTTTTGCACTTCATGGAAGTGTCAAAATGAAAGTCTTGGGGACAGCCAACATCCCATAAAAGGTGCTAAAAATCAGCCTGTTCCGCTCTTCTCCAACTGGCGAGGCCAAGCTCTGCGGCGCGTGGAGCAGCATGGCGGCGGGTGGGACGCGCAGGGAAGGCTGGCTGGATGGCAGCAAGCGCTGAGTAGAGTTCAGAGCATCAGCGAGGCAAAATGGGTGTGTGGTAATGCCCGGGTGAGGGAAAGCACTGCTAGAAAACAGAGACAAAAGAAGCAGCAGAGGAAATCAGGAGCAGCCGTACAGTCTGTGATGCCTCAGGTCAGGCTCTGCCGCAGAGCACGTTTACGAGCTGAACCTAAGGGCGTGCAGAAGGTGGCTGAGGAAAGGAAGCGTGGCTGCATGTGGTGCCCCTGCACCAGGAAACCTTTGAAGCACCCTGAAGTGAACAGAAGTCAAAAAAGCACCGTTTTGCGGGCAGGTGTGCAGGGCAGAGAAGAGGCAGGCAGAACGGAGCCTCCCTCCTGAAGTGACAAACGGAGAGGGCTTCCCCCGCTTTATCCCTCCTCTCCTTCGAGGAGCAGCCAGCAGCAGAGGCCGGGAAGGCCTCGCCACAGGCCGGGAAGCCGGATCACCAGCAACGCAGGCCCAGGTGGCCTCGGGACAGCCCGCCGAGGGGCCGGGTAGCCCGGCAGGGCCGCGCTGGGGCCCGGTGGCACCAAGAGAGCAGCAGGGACGACGGCGGATGCCGTAGGGGCCCTCGCAGGTCCCCGGGCCCGGCCCCCAGCCGGAGTCCCCCCCGGCGCCCTCCCGCCATAGTCGGAGTCCCCCACCAACACCCGGGGGGGGGGGGGCGGGGGGCGGGGGCGGGCGGAGCGGTGCATGCTGGGACGTGTAGTCCTCGGGCTGCCTCGCCCTCCACGTGACCAGGGCTGAGCCAATCGCAGCGGCCCTGCGTCGCCGCGGCAACCGCCTGTAAACAAGATGGCGGTGGCGCGCTGAGCGCGGGGTGAGTGCTGCGCCAGCGGGGGAGTGGGGGGGGTGGGAATGGGAGGACACCCAGGCCCCCGGCGGGGGGGGGGGGGCGGCGCCCGGGGGGGGGGGGGGGGGGGGGCAATGGGAGGACACACACCCCCCCCGCGGTTTGGGAGGACCCACACACCGTGAGGGTCCCCCCAATACACGGTGCTCCCCCCCAGCACACACCGGGGTGCCCCCAGCGCTGCCACCTACGTCGGGCCCGCCCCAGGGCCCACACACACAGGCACGCCCAGGCAGTACTCGGTTACCCCCGTTATTTTGAGCCCCTTTTTGCCAACGATCCCTCAAAAATTTGATCGCTAGCGGCCTTCTGGGGACCCACAGGGCTGCACATGACGGTGACAGGCTCAGAAACAACACCAACGCAAATAAAACCCCCCAAATTCCTTACCTGCCGCCAACTGGCTGGCATCGGTCCCCAGCAGGTACCAGGGATATCGGTCAGTCACGTATCATGTTTGTGTTTCCTCACTTTCAAGCGGAGGAGAGTTGCTTTCTGCAGCTGCAAGGGCATCACAAGTGTCAGCTTTTTCACTCCCTGATGCAGCAGGCGATGCTGCACCTCACTCACCTGGGTTTCACCCCCCTCTCCTCTCAGGCAGCTCCCACAGCTTGTGGCTCAAGGATTTAACTGTTACTACAAGGCACAGATTTAGTTGTATGAACACTCACTCTGCCCCAGAAAGCAAGGATGTATGGACTGGGGAGATAGGCTGATGAGAAAAATGCACCGCTTGGGCTTTTTTGGACAGCCTTTTCAGTTACATTTAAAAAAATTTGCCCATCAAGCAAATCCAAAGTTAGTGAACCTATGTTTCATTTTTACATATTATCCCTTTTTATTTTTACTAAAAGGGCAGAGCTGTCCAAGTTCATTGCCCCCACTGGTAAGGCTTTTCTTACCGTCCTATGTGTTTTGCAATGATTGTAGCTCTTTCTCTCCTACATGTGTCCAAAATCAGATAAGTAACAAAAGGTTTCCACATCCTCAGCAAGCCCTAGAGCACATTAGAGCCTCATCTATTTTTACAGTTCCATTTTAGGTCACATCCTTCCTACTAGATCTTAGGGTAAAAACTCCCTTTCCACTCCCAGTGAAGTTTGCTGCTTCTCTTAATCGCAGTGTGGTGCTTTTTGGTAAAATAGCTCAATATTACTCCTTTCTGCCTCGCTGTGCAGCGCAGGATGCTCTGTATGAGTATCATGGTCTTCTTTTGCTACCCCTATTTTGTGTTCACTCTTCCCAGCTGCTGAGATCACACCTTCCCTTGGGTCCTGGCTTATAACGAGTGCCCACATACACTCATTAGTCTGAGAATGCTTATGGGATTGAGTGGACTTGGCCACCCTGCTTCCTGCTGTCCACTCTTTCCCTCAGCATAACCCCAGTATTTCTTTACCTGCTTTCAGAGAAGTTGTATCCAAAATGCTGACCTGTTTTCTTTCTTTCATTTTCTTCGTGCCTCTTCTCAGAAGATGACAGCCTGTCTCCTAGGACAAAGAATCCAGTTCAAAGCAGTCTCCCCTCCTGCTCAAGGGGGACAACACTGAAAAAGAATATGCAGGGTAAAGTCCCTCAATGATTAGGGGATTCTGGGCCATCACAGTTTCTCAGTGACAGTCTGGTGGACTCAATACCCAAAGCCAGGGCTAATTCCTGTGGTCCCCTTCTCGCATACACAGCGTGCTGTCGGTGACACAGCCATCTCCCCACCTGTCAGGAGCCAAGGGACTTCTACTCAGTACCCCCAAAATGTACCCTTGTCTCACCTGCTGTGGCAGAACAAGAATTCTTGTGTGGGGTCCCCCTGTGGCACAGATGAGCCTTCAATACCGATCGCCATTTTAGAGAGGTAACACGTATTTGTGCTTTCAGGTGCAGCTCACGCTGACATGGAGCTCACGTCCTCCATGATGCAAAAAATTACTCTGTTGGAACAAAAAATAGAGAAACAAGCACAAGAAATCCAACTGCAGGTAAAAATCCTGCCCCTTGCTGAGCCTGTTCTGTGCCCTGCTTTGACGGTTGAAGCCACAGTAGCATTACACCTGCTTAGACCTAGTTTGGGCTAAAACAAGTTAATCTGTAGCCTGCTCTGTTAATTACACAAACAAGCCTTCCCAAAGCAACAAAGCAATTGTATCAGTCCTTGGGGTGGGAGAGCGGACAGTCCCTGCTGTGACTTCTTAAAGTAAAGATGCTCAGCACCCTCTCACTGATATCATTAGCGGTTTGGCTTCAGACCTTTCTTTTCTTCCTTTTGCTTTCTGAAACAACAGCTGCTTGTACAGCAGAGTCATCCTGGAGCAGGCCTCTCTGCATTACTGCAGGTTAGAATAAATACCCCCCTTCTTTTTTTGAAAAGAGGTGGCTGCAGAGATGCTGGTTTCGTTTCTACATCAGCCACTTACTGCAGGTCAGAGCATGAGCTGTGCCTGAGCAGGAAGCATAGGAGCAAGAGTATCTGTGTTTGCCTACAGCTCTTGTGCAGGTAGAGGAGGGGGAGATAGGTCAGTGTGTCCCTCACCTAATTCTTGGAGCAGTGTATTTACATCCCACCCCTCATTTGAGTCTAAGGTATTTGTGAGGTGATAGAGCCTTTCTGACCCTTATTTTGCCTGTCTCTGAGTGGGGTGAGAGTATGTGCACCACTGACTCACCTAGCCAGGACTAATTGTGCAAACTGCACCTCAGGGTCCTGAAGGTCAAGGAACTAAATGAGGTCATTATTTGTTCTGGTCCTGAAGGATAGGAGGATTGCTGAACTTGAAAAGAAGATGAAGACTCTTCAGAAAGGAGAAGGTAAAAATTGTTCTACTCTTGACACCTTGCTCCTACCTGTGGAAGAGCTACAGAGCTCCTGGTACTGCAACAGAGCAGGCTCGGAGACCTCCTCGCTCAGCCATCCTTGCCTTAAAAGCCCAAGAGCCTCTTTGGGGAGTCGTATCAGTTACACGCACATGGTACTGTTTGCCAAAGCAGATCCACACTTCATAGTTGCATCTGTTACTCGGCTTTTCTACTGCAGTACAAAACATAATTTCCTGACCTATTTTCTATGGGTTACTAAGTTTCCATGAGCACAGACCAACCACACAGATACCTGAGGATGGTCAGAAAAAAAGAATGGTAAATACCGCAGAGTTCAAACAGGCTGGAAAAACAGAGCTACTCACAGCTAAGCAAAACGAAAAATCTACTTGGAGTCTCGAACACTATTACAGGTCCAGGCTCACTTGTCCTGTAAGGCAGCCTAACTCTAAAGTGAACCCAGCTTTGAGTGAGTCACAGAAGGTTCCTTCCGCCTCATTCAGTTGCTTGGAATCCAACAGCGCTACAGCTGAACCCAGATACATTTCCTACAATGGCTGAACTACCTTGTTAGCACAAAGCTGTGGTAAGTTCTCCATTTCCTGAGCAGAGAACAAGAATATGCCTGTCAAACCACAAACATGTGTTTTGTACCTCATCATGCATTGTTCTAGCCATTCAGCCTGGGTTTCCAGATCCAGCTTTAGTGGACACTTGCTCATTTTTTTAACAGGTCTCTTAAGACTGAGTAAGCTAAGCGATTTTCATTGCATAATTGCGAACAGCACTGCTCACATCAGCTTCCTGCAGCACACAACTTCACTAGTATCGTTCACAACTATCTTTTAGTCTGTCAGCATCTTTATCAAACTGCTGCAGGTTGAATTGTCAGAGACCAGCATGCAGAGCTCATGTTCAGCTCCTCTGTTGTATGGGCTTGAGTTCACTTACGGTACAGGCAGGTACTACTGAGGCATCTGCGCTGTGTGACACAGGTTATCTATAGCTCTTCTTTAAGGCTGTACATAGAAAACCAAAGTCTTCCCTTTCAGATACTCCTGACTCATCCACAGCAGAGGAACTGGAAATCAGGTGCCTTCAGCTGCAGACCCAGGTCTGGGAGATGGAGGTGAGACACCTGCTTTCCCTTGCCCTAAGCCACGTGCACCTTTGGTTTGAGATCGTTGCAGTCTCAGGCTGCTTAGTCTTTTTCAAGCTGCCACTTTGATCATCACAATTCTTCACCTTACCCCCCTGAAAAGAAAGAACAGGTTGGATGTGAGCTACAGGGCAGGAGGAGTTTTTTTAATACACAAACATTAGTGCCTGTTGCAAGGCTCTTCATTTTGATTTCTCGGACTGTAAAAATATTCTTTGCAGCTACTACAGTCTTGGAAGATTACTGTGTCACTACAGACGCTTTCCTTCTCCCTTTTGCCTACTACTAGTCGAGCTGCTACTGCTACCCTGCCAGTGAGTTTGTCTTCCTGCCAGGGCCAAAGAGCCCCAAGACAAACTTTCCCATTCATCTCCCCTTCCGCTTCTCACGGTCGCAGCTGGCCACTCTCAGTCTTCCATTTATAGTTTTCTGAAGCTTTGGTCTACAACACTTGTGCTTTCCTTTTACAGCGGTTTCTAAATGACTATGGTCTGATTTGGGTTGGAGAGAGACATGAACAGCTGGAAGATTTAGAATCGCTCAAGGATGAAGAAGAGCTGCCAGCAAGGACCCTCTGGCAGCCAGGTAAAGCACCAGCACTCTTTGCTGAAGCATCTGTCCTACCTCCTGCTGCATGCTTAGAGGAGGCATGATACTCCCCAGAGTAGATAAGCATCAAAGCCCCAGAATTTGGGTCTTCAGAATTTGTGATCCTGTTCTGAGGTCTTCACATCAGCACATGGAGCAATTTAACAGGAGCTAAGCCAGGCAGAACGCTGGTATTTTATATACCTATATTTTGTAAGCCCTGTCTAGAAGAAGAGGAGAGAACCCCATGGCTCAGCCATTTGGAAGGATACCCTCACAGCAGCTGCTTCCTGGAGAGTTCACATACCCTAAACGTTTGAAGCTTGATTGCTCTAACACTGATGTAAAATGGGTGGAAAACAGAATCAGATACTTTGTGTATATAGTAGCTGTAGTAACTTACCCATATTGTCTGGCTCCATCAGAGAGTATTGTTTGCCTTTCCTCCCAAGCACCACGTGAGTGGTTTGAGACCCGATTATTCTGTACGGGGTCCAAGTGTATTTGGCAATGGCTTCTTAGGAAGTGGTAACAGAGAAAAAAAAAAAAAGAGTAATACTTGGGCTGCACAGCCAATGCTTCTTCCTAACCACCGTGCAAATACTACCTAATTCTTCCCTCCCTTAGATGCAGGAGGGGAGAAGATGGGGAAAGCAGTAGAAATAATTTTCATTGTTTTTAGCTCACCCTTATTACGGGGTATTTCCCCCGCCCTCCTTTATCAAATCGTAAAAAAGTGGAACAGAAAATACCAAAGGCTTTACCTCTGCCTACATCTCTTCTTTTCTTTCATCTTCTGATTTCATTCTTCTGTTCCATCACAACTCTTTTACTGCGTCACCCTTCCACCCTACTCAAGCACCCAGATAAACATCCTCAGCAGCGTAGCAAGAGCGAGGAATCTGCTGGTGGCAAGGAGCAGGCAGCTGGCTGTGTTTACATTGGCATTTCTTCAGCAAGTCTGCCCTGATCCATTTATCCAATCTAGTTAATCCAACTAGTTAAATCCCTCACCCTGTGCATTTTACAGCACCACATTAGGGGACAACACAACATTTCTGAAATTACAACCAAAGACACAGAGCTGAGCGTGGTCTCTAAAGAGCTGGCTGCATCTGTCGCTGGCTCTAGAGTTGTATGAGCTTGTAGCAAGAGGGCTGTTTCCCTGCTGCTCTGCCCTTGTGGTTTTGCACACACCCATGTAAAGCTGGCAGTTCTGCACCACAGCAGCAGCATTGCACCACACTTTGCAAAAGTGTAAAGGCGAAGCATGGAGAGGCAGCACAGACAGCCCAAAAATGTTAGGATTCAAAGGCACCTCAAATTCACACAGAGGTGAAAGCTGCTTAGCTGGCATCCCCTTCCCCTTGTAACTGTGCTCCCTCTGCCACAGGTGAAGCAGTTGTTTCCAAACACCAGATTGATTTTGATTTAATCTTGGAAAAAGTGAAGGATTTGAATGTGCTGGCTGGAGAAGGTATTTCTCAAATCGAGCACAGGCCTGGGGGTGCTCAGCTGAGACAGCCAGAACTCCTCCCTCTTACGCTATATCAAAATGGGATCGTCATGTTCAACGGACCCTTTCGGCCCTACGAGGACCCATCCACACAGGTATGGAAAGATCTGTAGAGGAATTAGACTTAGAGCCATCCTCCTATCATTCACAAAGCCTCAGGAAAAGGCACGTGTAGGAACAGGGCTTGTGAGCTCATCCCAGTCCTAAAAAGGAGCTGCTATTGAGAACTCAGCTTCTCACCTGCATTTCCATGGTGCCTTTAAAGACTAGTATGTCTTTGTGTAGTAATTTTTAGAGATGGAGATTTGGGGACTTTTCTGCACAGCAATAACAACACAAATAGGAGCAGCCTAGAAGGAATAGATCAGTCATGAGATAAATAGAAAGTCTGAGGCATGACCGTGAGCTCTCATTTTGTTTCAGCAATGCCTGCAGGATATTATGGATGGCTATTTCCCTTCAGAGTTGCAGATGCGCTACCCAGATGGCATCCCTTTGCAGGTAAGCAGTGCAAAACCCTGTTCCATCAGGTTTTTGGAAGGAATTGCTCTCTTGCTTCCCAAGAAAATTGTTCAGGTTTCTTTCACCAATCTGCTGGATGCTCCCCACAGCAAATTAAGTTTGAGGTTTTTGAACACAGCATACATGCAGCTTAATTCTGGGCATGTGTGTCTCAGGGAAAGGGTGGCTGGGAGCACACCTGCTAGAGCCGTTACAGGAAATAAGTGAGTGTTTCAGCATTAGGACCGAATGGTTTCTCTGCCTCAGTGAATCTGGGCTTGGAACAAGACTTCTAAGAGCATAGCAGGCTTTGTAGAAGAGAGGTAGTATGTGCAGCATCTGAAGAGCTGTGTAACAAAAAGGAGAAAAAAAAGTTCTCAAATAGTTCCCCTGGAAAAGCTTTTAAAAACAGATGGAACAAGGAGGATGCCAGGAGAGTTTATTTTGCCACAATTTGAATGGATTTGGCTACCTGGGGTTCTTTTGGGCCCCATTTTTTGATTTCTCAGAAATGGCAAAAAGCCAAGGCCACATTTTCAGGCAGAGAGCCTCGGATGACTCTAATCTAGGTCTTCAAGTGCATCTGAAATGTAAGCAGGCAGAACCAGAGGGGTGCACCTACCCACTGCCACAGAGAAAGCAGGGCACAACTACACGGGTGAGTATGAGGTCCAGACAGCCAGAGCGAGCTGGTAGGTGTGGCAGTCACAAAGGCAGATGAAAGAGGAAGGACTGTGCAAGGCTCTTGGGGCTGTGGTTCCCTATAATCTGGGCATAGCTGGCCACGTCTGGAAGCCACAGGAGAGTACAGTAACCTGGGCTAAATATGGACACAGAGCACCTGAGATATGGCCAGACAGGGGTAAGAGAAACACAAGTGGAACCCAGACAGAAAGACTGTCCCTATTTATGCAGCTTTCCCTGCTGCTGGGGGCCTCAGAGTAGCACACTGCCTTCCTTGGTTTGTTAGAGCCACCTGACAGGCCCCACTGCAGCTTCTTACTGGCAAATCTCCATTGCGAGCCTGCTGCTTTCACATCACGTTCCACCTGGAGAGTGGAACTTTTCAAGTGTAGAAGCAGACATGGGGGAAAGGTCAGGTCCAAGTACATTTCTTACAACTCATGGAAAGGAGCAGCTGCCCAGTGCCCGTCGAGACAGATGAACAACTACCCTGTGGTCTGGGTGGGCCATCCCAGGGACTTGAGGGATCCGCCAGGATTTGCTTTGTTAGAGAGCCTAGAGGAGATGAAAACGCATTTCACTGAGTTTGGACAGCTGGAGCAGCTTCCAAGGAAGCAGCTCTCTCGGTTTCATTTGGGGTTTACAACTCTTGGTTGTCATTGCTATGGTTTATTGTGCCCTAATGCAGTCAGAACAAGCTTGTGCAAGAGTCAGATTTGCTTATGGCGGCTGGCCTTAATTCAACAGGTCACTGACAGAAGGGACGTGGTATTTCGGGTGAGAGACCTTCCAGGGAGTTTTCCTGGCCACGGCCAAGTGGTTGGCCATTCAAAATCAAGTGAGGTGCAAGAAACCACTGAAATCCCAGGTAAATTCTTAAACCTGCCTCAAAAATGCAGCTAACTCCCAAAGAGGAGAATCAAAACCTTACCCGGGCAGTCCAGCTGGTAGCAGGGGAATGTGTAGGGTCTCAGCGAGGAAGGAAACACTTCTGGGTCAGAGCCCTGCGCTTGTAGCCCCCAGTGTTGCTTCAGCACACATGGTATCCTCTCATCATTAAATCCTCCTAAAGAATGAGACATGACAAGTAATAAAAGACCAGGAGATCAGTGGGTTTCAAAAAACATATCTGCCCTGGGCCTTTCTGAAAGGCCAAGCTCCTTCTAGCTTCAACTTTATCAGCAAAGGATGCTGAGGGAACCCGGCAGATCGCGTGGGAGTAGCTTGCAAACAACCTTCGGATTTCCTACAAGCTCATTCCGTAAAGGCAAACATCTTCAAGCCAGACGGATCTTAACTGTACCAAATATGGGACGATTCCTCTTCAGACTTTCATAAGAGAATATGAGACATAAGGTCAGGCCACAGATTCCTCATTTTGCTTCTAGACTCTAGCAGCCTGTGTAAGCAATACCTGTCAGGGTTGGAAAGTTAAATGCAGTCAGTCATACAGACAGAAAATAGTGGGTTTGTGCATGCATAACTAAATAACCCAAACATGTGCACTGCCCATCAGCAACATCTCCCTATTTATATAAAACTGTACTACGTGCTCCTTCATCTCAAGGCCCTTCACAAACAGAAGCTGTACTAAATGTTTCCTTCATCCAAGTAGCAAAAAATGTTGTTGCTCAGTGCCACCACAGAAAAAGGAATGGACACCTACAAATACACCCTCACAAGATGAAAAATTTTCCAAGTCTGTAAAAATTGTCAGAGTTTCATTTCTTCCTGTTCACAGCAGGGCTAACCAGGTTTCCACCTGTTGGGCAGACCCAGCTGTGTGCTGAGCAGGCTGCACAGCTGCTCGCTGTTGACGTTGACAATCAAACATTTAGTGGGCCAGAAAGTGGGACACGCTTCAACAGGGGAGACTGAGGACCAGCCTCAGCCTAGCTAGATGAGGTTAGAGCTCTCCCTGTCAGCAGTTGCACTCTTTCATTTCACCAAATCAGCCTATTCTGGGGGAAAATTGTTTGTCAAAGAGGTCACACACATGGACACACCTCCCCTCTGCTCTGCCAGGTCCCATACTCTCCTTGGAACAGTTTCTCAAGAAGCTTTCTAAGTCCTCAAAACACGGAGGAGAAGATATTGGTGTCCAAGATTCAGCCAGAGCAGCGCAGCAGGTATGAGTGGACCCCCCCAAACACCCACAGGATGAGGCCAGCAGCGGTTCCCTGGGCTCAGTGCCCTGCGCAGCACTGGCGTCCCCTCCTTGGGCCTCTCTCAGCTGTGTAACCTCCTCCTCCTCCCAGAGAGGCTCCACCAGAGCACACGTGGCACTTTGGCACCTGCTCCTCAGCTTTCCCGGCACTGGTTGCTCTCTGTGCAGAGCAGGCTAACGCTTACCTGGTTTGATTTCAGGGCTCTGATGGTGTGCGGAGCAGCAGAGAGATCCTGGTGGAGACAACCAGGCTGTCTGCCCTGGAGAGGTACAGGCACAGCCCCTCCAGCCCTGCCCTGCCAGGCTCTCATCTTCCACCTGTTTCATCACTGAGGGTTTATTTTAGGGGTTTCAGTTGAGGAAGTAAATGAACTTGCCCCTTTTATCTTACACCTTAGAAATAATGAGGAAAAAAGGCCAAGTTTGGTCCTTTGGGAAGACCACTGAATTGTTCACGGTAAACTTGCCATCTTTTACATCTCTAACAAAAACTTAACGCTGTTCAAAATATTTCTTACTTATTGCTGTGAAATACTTTTCCCAACAGCAAGCCAAGGCCTAAGAGTTTGAAACCATCTAAAGAGCTGTTTGTGGTCATGTTAAATGGGAGAATCCCTCCAGGAAACTGATGCCCGAGTGGGAGGTCACACTAACAACGCTTTTCCACTCACAGTCTTCTGGCAAGACAAGACCCAAATAGCTAATGAAAAAAAACCCCAAGCAGATTATTTTTAATCAAAAAAGTAGGGCAAAGTACTTACCAGACAGCCCTGATCTAAAATGAAAAAGTTAAAAAAGGTCAGCAACCCTCTTTCCAAGGCACCTTTAAGCAGTGAAAGTAAAGCAGAGGTTTGGGCTGTGGGTTGGTCTGCTCGCCCACAGTCACCTGGGGCCTTGTTCATCTCAAGGACATTCCCAAACATGAAACACCTCTCCCCCGTTCAGATCACCCTGGCAGCCCAGAGGCTCTGCCTGTTGAGTAGAGCTCACAGGCTCTGCTGCCGGCAGAGCCCTCGCTCCTCAGCCAACAAGGTTTACTAACCTCCAGGGTGAAGACCGCTGAAGAGGCTGAAGCTTCTGTCTCCGATGTCTGCACTCTCCGCATCAAATCTGAAAGCGGGGAGCAGTCGTACATCGTAAAGATGCTGTTCACAGAGACCATAGGGGACCTGCGCCAACACCTCGCCCACGCCAGGTAGGGCTAGGACTTCCTCCCCTCCTTGCTGCTCACCCGGCTCTGTAGAGCCCCAGGGAAGGTTTCTTGGCTGTCGCTGAAGGCCCTGGAGCTGCATTTGAAACAGATCAGGCTGAGCTGGGCAGGGCCAAGGGTTACAGTCCCAGCGCCAGGAGCTGCTGGGCACCCTCTGCTGCTTTGGCTCCACCACCAGCGATGCTCTCTGGGCAGCACTGCCAGGGTCACGCTTCGCTTAGAGCATTTAATACTCACCTTTGCCAAAAAGCTGACAGAGCAGCAGAGAGAAGCCTCTTTTGTCCTCTCAAAATTGCCATCTGACCCAGGTCCATCACTGCCTTTGCCTCCTTCCAGCTGCTCAGCAGCACTCACCTGACTATTGCCACCATTCCCAAGGTGTTGGTGCAGCCTAGAAGCTGAGCTGCAGCCTTTAGCTTGGCTGATGAATCCGTTGCTGGACAAACATCATGCTTTGCGCAGCCAGCTCAATCTCCCAACGCATTTAATGCTGCCCAAGGGCTCGTACATCCCATTGGGGACAGTTCCAGATGGCTGGGGGGACCCCCCTTTGCTCTCCCCTCTTCCTACTTCTCTTGCAGGCCATAGGTCTGGCCTTGGTCTGAGCTCACCACGAGCTCACGGCTGTTGGGATGCGACAACCTCCTTCCCCGCTGCAGCTGTGCAGCCTGGAATGGCCGCTCTGTGCCTGGCTGTTCACAGTTTGGGCGGGAAGCCCTTTTTTCTGCTCAGCCTGTACTTGTGAAACAGTCTCTCCCTTCTGCTCTTACGTAACCGCAGCTGGATCAGCTAGAGCATCTCAGCAAAACCTTGGAGGATCCTGTGTGTAGGAAAGATTGTGCTGTTCTTTCCTAGGGGTGGAGACTCTGACTCATATGAGATCATCAGTACCTTTCCCCAGAGGGTGTACGCGGACAACTCCAGAAGCCTGCAGGAATGTGGCCTGATCCCCAATGCCTCCTTGCTGCTGCGGAGAAGAGACCCCTCCCAACAAGAGAGGACAGGGCTGCAAAGCTTAACAGCTCCTAGCGAGAGCTGCTCACCCCAGACTCTGCAGGAGGAAGGAGCTGCCTTGCACAGTTAGCTGTGTTATAACCTCCCCTGGCTGGGAAGAGAGGAGAGGGGTGACTTTCCAGATTTAGTTTCATTGCACCATTACCTGGGACAGAGAGAAGAGCTCAGAGGAAGCGGTTCAGCCTCTCCCGTCAGCAGAGGGTGCGGGGCCCATGCTGCTACCTCATAGGTGGATGTTTTTTCCCCCAAGACAGGTGGGCTTCTAACACAGGGGCATTTCTGTCACCTCAAACCTAGGCCTGGTTTCTTGTCTCTGCAATTACACAGATTACACAGGCTGATCCCAGCCCAGGGAAGGCCGCCAGCTTTACACTGGTACTGGGCAGTTGCTTAGCTGGGCTCAGGGATTCTCTATAGCAGGAGGACAAACAGCCAGGGTCAATTTGCTTTCCACACACAGCTGCTCCCCAGAAATTTCAACAACATTTACACCACGAGAGAAGCAGGCTGTTATATGGTCCCTGGTGAAGCTAAACCAAAAGGCCTTGAGCCACTGCAATGCTGGGACTGAGCCAGACCCATCTCAGCCAGGAGATCCTGCTACTGGGTTTCCTGTACGTGAACAACTCCTTCCCTCGGACAGCCCCCAGCTCCAGCGGGACCCAGGCTCACAGCCACGCTGAGCCTGCCTGCAACAGCCCCGAGCTGCCAGTCTCCCTCCCTCCCTCGGCAGCCTGCTGCAGCCAGGAGCTAGATGCTGCAACAGGACACCATGTCATCGGAGAAGAGCATAATCCCTTCGCTGCTTCTCTGCTGAAGCCTGAGTAAAGCATCTTCCTCCCTCTCCCATGGGCTAGGGCTGCACTTTGCAGGCCCCTTCCCCCAGCACATTCTTCCTGTTTCAGCTGTGACAAGCTCCCACTTGACTCCCAGCTGACGACACTCCCACTTGTGCAAGGCAGCACCTTCCGGCCAGTTCCCTTTTAGCAGAGACCCAGCCCTCATTAAAGGCTCCCAATAAAACCATTTATTTAAGTTGCAATTTCTGCTTCCATTAAGATTTCAAAGGCACAGTTGCTATGGAAGGGGGGGCAGGATGCCCAGAGCATTTCCCAGACCCCACCAAACAGAGCTGGACTCTGCACAGCTCAAATACAGGAAGCACCACTCACACAAACCAGCCACTTCCACAGGCTCCCTGTGACCAGTGACTCAATCCCCACAGCTCTAAGTTAGTTTCCTCCTTTTTCCACCTATAGCAGATACAGGAGTGTACAGGGAACCCTCCTACAGGGCAGCCTTTTCCACTGCCCCTCTATATCCTGCTCTATAACTGACCAGGTAATCTCTGTGCTAGGGGTTTGATTTTTTCACCCACGTGTCTCGCTGAAGCTCTCCCTCCCCCAGGCCACCGTTCTTACCACGCAGAGGAGAGGAATGCTTGAGAGAGGTACCTGTCACTACCGCACTGTAGGATATTCAGACAAGTCCTGTCAGCCTTTGATTAGCAGCAGCAATTTAAGGTGTTAAGATCTTTGTGTCAGGCTGCAGCAGTGAGTACAACTGACTCAGCTTCTCTGAGCTGGAAGTGACTCAAGAATCATTACGTAGGGTGATGTTTAACCTGTAGTCAAAATAAAACCAAATTTAAAAGAAACCCAAGAGTACCGATGTGAAAGGTACAGTAACATTTAATAGCATCTCGGAAGACAACACTGGTTATAAACTTGCTTTTTGGCAGGAAAATAAAATGCACTTGGTCCGGGTTGCAAAAAAGCCAACGCAAAAGAGGAGAGATAAGACAGCTGGAGCATCAGCTGTTCTGGCGCAGCCCCGAGCCATTAACGCTCATGAGGGAGCCCTGGCACCGCATCGCGGCGGACGGGGCAGCGCAGGTCCTACTTCTGGGCCCATCCATCCCCCCAGGCAGCCTGCCGAGTGACACCAGCCTTCGCCCCCAGCCCCAGTCGCCTCCACAGTGGGTGGTCAGACCCCAGCTCTGTGCAGTATTTTTTCATTAAATTAAAACAAACAAACAAACAAAAAATCGACTTAGTTGCCATAATCTCTGCAGTTGAGATGAAGGAAAAAAAAAAAAAGTGAGGCAGCAGGATTTACAATTTTAACAGCAACTGGGAGAAGTGGGAAGTAACATGCAGCCCTAAGCCCTTCCCTCCTGAAGCAGAAGCTCTCTCTGCAGAGGAGAGGGCTGACGGACGGCTGCACTTCGCACAGCCCCAGAGGCTTTGCTGTTTACAGAGGCACTGGAAGCTGCGGTGTGAGCCAGGCCCAGCTTTGTTCAAAGGCCATGCGCAGCGAGCGTCAGACTTTCTTTGGATCCCTCTGAGATGATATCAGGGTTAGGCAGGAGGGAATCGTAGGCAGCTGCAATGAGTAGTTTTGGTCATGGGTTTCCCTGTGCTGGGATACAGGTGCCAGGACAGCACTGACAACCTGGAAGTGAAGGTGGTCGGAGATGAGGGTGCTCAGGAATGCAGGTAGAGTCCAGGACGGAAGGGGAGGCCGGGGTTCACGCCAGCTTCAGGAACTCCTGCAGGGTGTTTTGCTCCACCGCTTCCACAAAGAGCTCGTAGTCCTGCAGGGAAAAGCCACACGGTCACTCACAAGGCAAGAGTGAGTTGCACGCTCCTGCCGGTCAGGCGGCACGGGGTCCCCTGAGCACGCAGCACAAGCTGGTTCGCAGCACAGGTGCCAGTCAGTCGTCTGGAGGACAACAGGGCAAAGCAGGGACAGCCCCACATAGCACAGCCCCCCTTGCCCACGGGTCACCCAGAGTCCCCCTGCACGGGTCCCACTTTTTGCAAGCCATCGTGCTCCAAATGCCCATTAACCCTGGCAGCGCTTTGTTTGCACATCTCAAGAGAAATGCCTTTTGAAAAGCGTCTTGACATCACTTGTAGCAAAAACAAGGGGACGGGATTGTTGCCCACCACCCAGCCTCCACGGCGCTTGTCCCCCGCGCAGAACACGAGCCTTACCCCGCAGTAGTGGTCTCCGTTGACGATCTGGGGCGGGATGGCTTTGGGGTTGCCTGCCTTCGCCCTCATCTCCTCCCGGAGAGCGTTATCCTGGGAGATATCCACCAGCTCGTACTTGATGTTCTTCCCATCGAGGATTCTGGTTACTTCGCTCTGTTGGGATTTGATCTGGAACCCGGGTGGGAAAGGCAGGTTATGGGGAGCCAGAGAGGAGCCCAAAGGGCAGGCGCACACCCCTGTGTGCCAGCCACACTCCGCACAGCGCTCACGGAGCGACCGCTCTTTACGGGCCACGGTCCAGACCCCACCTGCCCACGGACGGGGCTCAGCCCTGCGTGGGAGGGGTGGGACCCCCAGCACGGCGGGATGGATTCCGAGGAAGGGGATGGGGCAGCGGCAGCAGGAGAAGGGACACCTAGGATGGGGCGGGGTGGGGGCGGGGGGTCGCAGCTCCACGGGGAAGAGACACCCAACCCCAGGAAAAAAAGGGGGGCCCCCCCGGGGCACCCCACCCTGCCCCGACGCCGCTCACCTCCCGGGAGCCGGTCACCGAAGTGCTGTAAACCTTGAGGGTGCTCATGCTGCGATCGCGGCCGCTCCCTGCGCTCAGCCCGGCGGAGGGAGGTTCGGAAGGAGGGAACGGGCGGCCCCCGCCGCCGCCCGGCATGTGACTGCGGGGACCAATGGGGCCGGCGCGCCCGGGCATGCTGCGTCGGCC
>JAVKLA010000021.1:4253387-4272413 GCA_034782735.1 Sagittarius serpentarius | reverse complement strand
ACCAGTATTCCCCCCCCCCCCCCCATTATATAACTGACTTAGTATCTTGCTCTTAACGCAAGCTGAAAACCAAAAAAGTTCCACCCTCAGCACCACAGTGTTGTCACAAGCAAGCACTCCGTACTGTAAAGTTGCCAGTAAGGTTAAGGAGGGCTCTGATAAAGTGAACCACATCCCATGCTGATTTATTTAGAAATCCCATTCTTTAGTAGAGGAGCAGGGAGCTCCCAGGGAACAAGGGTCAGGGCTACAACAAAGCCTGAGTGGTCACTGCCTCGCAGGCATCAGGAAGAGCTCTCAGGTCCAACTGTACCACCCTGCCTTGTTCGGACCAGAATGGCTTTGTCCCTATCAAGCAGCAAGCAGAGAGCTAAGCAGAGATGTGTCTCCCCACTGGCCTGCAGCAGGGTCCCTTGGGGACACAGAGGCTCTCTGCAGCTCTGGCAGGGGTTACAGACATTCGAGGCTCCCCAGGACAGGATTGTTTGCGATGAGTCTAAAGGCTGCTACAAGAAACAGCAGTTCCTCACCCTGCCAGCGGATGCATTAGGCATGAAGCAGCGCGGGGACAGGAGGTTTCTCTAGCACATTAAGGCACTTCAGCATCAATCCACTTCCTCTGCAGTCTGAATCATACCCATGCTCAGAGTGCTATTTTGGGGGGGATAAAAGGCTTAAGGCTTTTGGGGTAACAGTGCCCAGGGGAAGCATTTTCAGAGTCGTCTTTTAGTGTTGCTTTATTCCCCAACTCCTCTTGGCTACTGAAAGACGCCGGTTGCATTTACCTAAGGAAAGCAGGTCCTGCTCCACGAATGGCTACACAAGCATCCAAGCCAGAACTGTGCACACAGCATCTGAGGAGCCTGTAGCACCTTGATGGAATTAGCAGTAGTATAACTGGCACACCTGCTTGCCTATGAAGTCCACAGATATCCCCTGAACACTCTGATAATCCTCTGGTCTTACTAGTCACACAGGATCTGTGCAGAGAATTTATCAGAAAGACCAGGGCATACATTTCTTTTTAGTGATGATTTTAACTGTCACATTTGCATGTTCAGCATTTGACATGCCTGGAAGGCAATTCAGAATTCATCTCCCAGCGTCAGAGACCACACCAGCTCCAGCAAACCCAGCATAAACACATTCCACAAGATCAAAGCTACTGCAAAGCCCAACAGAAGCCCTGAACGATTCCAGTTAGTCAGTCAGCAGCTAAACATTTCTGGCAACAAACCCCCTGATTTCCCACAGATCAGATAAAAGTCACACATCTTGTACCCAAGCAAAGGGATGGTAAAGTGCTGAATAGGTTTTGAGCTGTAGGAGCTCTAGACTCCTGAGGGTTTCACGTCTTCACTTCCTTTCTTACTTTGGGGAGTGTTCTTTACTGGGTGATGCAGTTGTCTCCCATGTCCTGAGCATATCTGTCAGATATTGCCGTCCTTAAGTCCTCCACCTCTTTGTGAAGCTGTTTTACCTCCACCAGTTTCTTTGCAAGTCCATCAGGGCTCAGCAAGTCGTTCTTCTCCTTAGTGGGGTACTGCACAGCTGTGGAGTCACAGAAGGGAGTTACCTCACATACAATTCTGACCAAGGATCACACACATTTGCAAGTGAGCCAGAAAAACCCAACGCACATTTGCGAAAGAGGTACTACTTCATATTTAGTTATTACAGCATGCACCTTTAGAGCTAGCTAACCACAGAAAGAAGGTTCAGAACCCCAGAAAGATGAGAACCTTCCATGCTGTATTATATGTGAGTTCTTTAATTCTGCCACAGCACAGGAACCAAAGTGTTTGCTCTGCCAACCACTCCACATACTTACAGTGAATGCCCAGGAGCAGAGAGAGGTTGGGATCCTTGCCCTGAGCCCTCTGAGTGACAATGCTGTAGACAGACTGCAAATCCTGCAGACAACTGGCCAGCTCGTTGTACAACTCCTGGGCGAGGTGGGCTGTCTCAGCAGGCAGCGGCTGGGTTGTCAGCTCTGCCTGCCGGAGTCGTTCCTGAAGGGTCAGGTTCTTCTCAATGAGATCCTGGTTCTGCACTGAAAGCTGAACAAACGGACACAGCAGGTTAGTGGTCGCTTGGTGCAGAACTACACACCTAAAGCAACTTAACACAACTGCTCAATGATGATGGGAGCACCAAGGGCAGGAGGAGCTGGTTTACATCAAGCCCTCCAGACTCTTGCCAAATGAGCAAGTATCAGTCCTACAGGGTGTGAGCACTCAGCTTTCCTGGCTTAGACAGGAAGCACCCCACGACACTGCGCTGTCCTTGCCGAGGCATGATGCAACAAAATAAGCTTCCAGGAGGCTGTGCGCCAGCCGCTCACCACAACACCGGCCATCCCTTCCCTCAAGGGCTGCCATTGTGCTTGGCTTCCTTTAGGCTTGAGACTGGGGCTCAGCCCTGCCCTTCAGCCAGGGCTGCAGTCGTGTTTGAATTCCTGCTCGCCGCCTTGCTGCCCCCAGCTGGCAAGCTCAGCGTCCTCCACCACATTCCGCAGCCCCAGCGGAAGGTCCAGAGCCAGAAACTGCCTTTCTCCCCCTGCTTCTGAGCAGAGAAGAGCTCCTTTCAGAGCACTGACAGGGCAACTGACTAGCAGGAAGCAGGAGAGGTTGTGCTGCTGACTGCAAATTAAGGGCCTTGCTAAAAGACAATCCATTGTTCATTCAACTGCTATGCCCAGGCACTCTAAACACTCCTGCTCTGACCTCTTTCACAGCAGTCCGGAGCTGCTGCAGTGCATTTTCTCTTCTCATCGCCTCCTCTTTCAGAGCTTGGCTTGTCCCCTCTTCCTGGGCCACCTGTTCTTCCAGGTTCTAGAAAAGACCATGGGAAAGTGTAAGTCTAACTCACTTCAGAGCAGATTCTCAAGTTCTGGGTCTCTCTGCAGTCACCTCTCACCTTTACTTGCAAGGACAACTGCTCCATCTTCTTCTGCTGTTTGTCTGCAATCTGGAATCAAAAGCAGAGGCATGAGAACTGGTCACACAGACTCAGTAATACCACCAGGGTTTCTCCTTCAGTAGGACAGCACTCCCTCTCCTCCTCTTTCCCATCCATCTACTACTTTAATCACTGCTTCTGTTAGTAGTGGACTTAAGATTCCCTGATGAAAGGCACCTGATAAAAGGCACCACTAGAAGTATGAGCTAAAAACAGACTGGAGAAGTGGCATTCTTGTGGTTTTCCTCTCCCCTCTTCTGCATTCTGCAACTTCCCTCCAGTGTTACTGTAGGAGTGCATGGTTATCACACCAAGAAGAGCTTTTAAAACCCCTCAGTTTGGAATTCCAGGAACTGCTGCTTCAGTGCAATTGTGACTGCCTGTGACTGCAAAAGTCCCTGATTCCATTTTAGTGCCTGGTGTGACTCAGTGGAAGGAAAAATGTGTGATTCCCATTTGGGACAGCCTGTTACCTTCCTGAGGCAGTCGCATTCTTTCTTCAGAGAGTCATTTTCTATTTTCTGTCTCTCCCCATCCTGGGCAGGGGGTCCTCTCTCTGCATTCTTTACACACTGCTGCACCTTGTCCTGCAAGCTGAAATTAACAGAACACCATGGGAAAACCAGCTTCATTTAGGGTGTTTCCCTCACTAAACAATATGAGGAGGCAAATGATTTTCATATCAGATGTCAGTATTAGCCCTGTTTGCGTCCCAACTTGCACACTGCCAGGGCTGTGACGGAAGGAGTCCCTCTCCCTGGACACAGCCCTACCCATGGTATTGGCCCATTTGCAGAGATGCAACGATTGCAGATTACATCGGTTCATTTTGCAAGGAGTTACAGTTGAGAGCAGTAACCTGAGGACACAGACAAACCCAGGAGACAAAACAGGGGTCCCCTTTCTTTCAGCCACTTGGTTCTGCTCCCACCCTCCACTGTTGGCACACAGAATTTGAACATGGTGTTTTGGAGAGCATTCACATAATCACCACAAATCCATGGTAATCTGGTTTTGACAGGTGAGACAGTGGCTGTGCTGAATCATCACTGTCCTTGTGCTGCAATTACTTCAGTGCTAAGATGAAGCTTATTTTAATCCTCCCAATTTCTACCTGCGCACAGTGGAAAGAAGCTCCAGCTCCTTGTGTTTTTGGGTTTCTAGCTGCATCTCTTGCTCCCTGAAAGCAGCCCGGACATCTCCAAGCTCTGTTTCTAGTGCCAGCACTGTTTCCTGCATAGCAGTACTCTTCAGTTCAGATTCCTTCAGCTGCAATAAAGACCATCATAAGACTCTAGAGACCTCCCAAGGGTTTCACCACACACACCACATTTCAGCTACATTTGCAATGCTGATTTTTAACTACCTATGTGGCAGTTCTTGGCTATAGCTCAGAACATTCCTCCTCCAAAAAGGCCAGACCACAACTTTACTTGGGCAGCTGCACAGGGGATTATCTGCAGCTGCAGAAAAGTCATCTGAGCCAGCATGTGAAGAGCTGTCATCGCAATTCAGAGGAAATTTTACCTTCTGACTCTGTTTCTGGTGGTCCTCAAGGGTTGGTAGATCAGCCAGGTATCGTTCCAGGGTCTCGATTCTCTGTTGTCTCTCCCTGTTTTGTTCAGATTCCTTCTGGCATTTCTTTTTGAGATTATTAATGTGTTTGTCTCTTCCCTTTACCTGCGGGTACAGGTAGGTACAAGTTTAGCTTATATAATTTCTTGTCCATTCTTCAGTCCTCTGTGAGCCCACTCATTTACCATTTTGTACAGCACTCAACATCAAAATACAAGATCACCTTAATTCAGCAGCAGTTCTGCTCACTTAAAGACAGGCTTCTTCTCTGGTTAAAAGAAGAGGTACTGAAATATTTCTAACTGCAGGAGGAAGGCCTTTGGCTTATAAACCAAAGAATTCTACGAGGAGATCAGAAAATACCTACTGTAACACATTGCCACAGAAAACTTTCACTTACACTACATTGACTTCTAGCTTCTCAAAGAAAAAACACCTTCCCACCTCCAGAGCAACGGGATCATACCCTTTCTTCCTGTTTCTTTAACTCCTCTGCATGTTTCTGCATAGTTTCCTTCAGTGACTCCCGGATCAGCTTTGCATCCACCTCTGCAGCAGCCAGTTTTCTCTCCAATTCAATCTTTTCCTTACTGAGGGATTCAGTCTTCTCTGCGAACTGTGCTCGAAGAAACGTGTTCTCCCGCTGCAGCTCCTGCAAAAAGAGGCAGCCTATGAATTTGGTTAGTTACAAACCGGCACTAAGCAGCTGTGCTGTCTCAGAGCTGTGTTCTCAGCCCTCCTAATTCCCAAAAATCATTCAGCCCATCTTATACACTGCAGTATCTGAAATAGCACTTGTCAGTGCTGTCAGGCATTTGCATCACTAGCACAGCTTCTAAACAAACCATAATACTTCAGGGCTTGGAATCTCAAGAGTCACAGAAGACCTCAGAGATGACAGTTAATCGAGACCCTATACAAAGGACAATTTTACGCTGCATAGCTCTCCTACTCAGGAAACACCTAGTGAGAAGTCGTAGGACCACTAGATTCAGTATGTATTTCTTACTGACACCCTGTTGCACCCAATTACCTGCATTCTCAACATGTAGACATCTCCAAAGGGTGCTGGACAGCCAAGCAGGGCACTGTGAACCTGCAGTTCACTTTCCCGGACCTTCTGCTCCAACTGGGATATATGTTGTCTTTGTCTGTAAAAAAACAACAACAAAAAAACCCCACAAACCCAAAAAAACAGGTAATACACTGTTCTCAAACATACACCTTGTTTTCAGTGTAGTAGAGAGCAATACAACATGAACAGTGCCACCACAACTCTAACGCTCCATACAGTGACAAGCAGAATAGAAAGACAACTCTGCAATGCTGCCGAGAAATCTGAAAGATGTCCATTGTAACTTTAACTTTTCTTCCCTCCCCTCCCTTCAAAGCCTCCCCCCCAGCAATGATTACAGATAAAACACACAAGCCTTGCATGCTTTGGAGGATCCATCCAGCTTGTCTGTGGAGCTTATAAGCAAAATGAACAGACATCAGAGCATTCAAAATGAGCAAGCAGAAAAAGTATTTACAGTCCAAATGCTGAAGGTAGCTTTCACTAGGACTTACTTTCTCAAAAAGCGTACGGACCACTAGTGTTAGGTATGAGAAGTATTGTTTGCCACCTCAAACTCATAAAGAACAAGTTTAAAATAAAGACATCAACGAGCTCCCAGAAAGCCCTCAAGCAAACAGGCAGTAGTATTGACATTCCAGACAATCGTGATGTGAACAGAAATCTTATCCCTTATAAAAGACAGAAAACCACAACCGAAATGGATTTGTTTGAACCCTTCAGGATCATGATCCTAATTCCAAGAGGAAGGGGAGGAGACCTCCTGAAAAAAAATAGGCTGTTCTCAAAGGTCATGATATTGTTCTTTGCAACAGAAAAGCTCATTTGGGTAAAAGGGACTCAGAGATACGAGCTTTCCTTGGTACTTTCAAAACCCTCCCTTTCCAAAAGGAAACACACTGGACTCCTTAAACTACATGTCAGTATCAAACTCTCACCTGTCAATAAGGAGCTCTTTCTCCTTGAGTAGGTTTTCATTGGAGTTCAGGATATTGATCCACTGAGCTGGATCAGGCGTAGGCAGCAAAGGAGAATAGACGGAAGGATGGTGGCAGGTGCCTCCGTTTTGTAACTGAAAGAGAAGACAAAATGAGGAGAGAAAGGTTCGTGCTCCACAGAGGTAATTGCAACATTGCTAGAGCTATTTTGCACACTGTGTGCTCATCTACATGCCAGGACGTGGCTATTTCAGTCTCCGTCGATGTCCAAGAACAAGTAACTTTGCCCAAGCACAACTGGAGATTAACAAATAATTTTAGATCACTGTGCTAGCTCACTGGAAACAATTTGTCTCCATTACAGTACAGCTGGTGGTAGGTGATAAACAAACTGTTTCCATCTAATAAGCTGCAGTTAGTTTTATGCATCTTTAAAAAAAAAAAAGCTCCATTTCCTAACTCTAGACACGGAATACAATTATTCTAGAAACTGTTAAGGACTTCTTGACATGCTTTTTCTTTGCAGACAGGATATTTCACCTCTTGATCTGAAGCACTGTGCAGTGCTGTAACATAATACAGGGCTGCTCTACACAAGCAGCATATCAAATGATACCTGTGACACCACAAGTTGTAAAAACAGATCATTAAGAGACTTTCGGTGTAAGACAGGGAGAAGCATGACACATTTTCCCCCTTGCTTCGTAAGTCTGGGACAATGATTCATGACTAGACAGGAAGGGTTTCAAACTCGTACACTCACACAAGCAGCTCCCTACCTGCATTTGCTCTATTTGCAATCGCACTTTCTCCAGCTGTTGTTTCCAAGCGCTGAGCTCACAGACCCTCTCATGCGGATGTAGCGTGCAGGCTTCTTGCATCCATGCTCGAGATGAAGGATTTACAGGTTTTGGAAAGAAATTGTTGGCCTGGAGTCCTGTTGGCATCAGTCTGCTCCCACTTGGCCATGTTCCGTCCTGGGGCTCACAGACTCCGTTAGCCCCTGCTGCTTGCTTACTCTCTGGCAGCACCTTATAATGGTCTTTTCCTGCCTCAGCTCCCCCAGAGTTTGGATTGAACTTCTGGAACCTGTGGAGAGGGTCAGTGCACAAACTATCCAGAAAGAGAGACTGGTTAAGGGTGCGCTCAATGGCAGGGGTGTCAAACTTCCAAGTGTCTTCTGTTCTCATGTGATCAGAAACAGGATGCCAGGATTGCTCAAAACCATTTTCCCCTGAAGTCCCGTAGAGACGCAAGAGATCCCTGGGTGGCACCTGAGAAGACTTCCCGGCATTAAAATCTCCATTTCTCATGAGCCCTGCATGTTCAGAAGCAGATCCTGGCACAGCAGTTTTTGAAGTACTCTGCGAACAGCTCTGGTCTCCTGCAGAGCACAGCTTGGAGGGTGAGGAACCCAACGTAGAAGGCATAACATGGGCTGTGGGGATGGTGACTTGGGTTTTGATGGGCTGGAATGAGGAACCGTTACTCGAATTGCAAAAGTCTAAGGAAAGAAGAAGAGTGATGCTCTAATTACAATCCTGAAAATATTCTGACACAAACAGCCACTCCTCTGCTGAACTTTCAGAAAGAATTTTAAAACCTGATTCTTTTCCCCTGAACACGTCCTCCTAAGCAGCAGCAAGACTAAGGCACACCTACGTTCCCCCTCACTACAAGTTTCGGGAGCCTGCTGACATTTTCCTACCATCATAAACCACAGGGAGAATCCAAGTTTAATTCAGTACACATTTTTAATCCTTTCTTTTTAAGCTACTCTAGTATAATCTTAAATCAATAAGGTTATCTTTCTATAGGTTTAGAAATCAAGTCCTTAAAATTGAATAAAAAGGCTGAAACTTACTCAGCTGAACACTGAGACCTTGATTCTGTTCTGCCCGTCCCACAGCTCAGCGACTCTGAATCGTAACCAAAGCTAACTGGAGCCTTCACTAAGCCCATGATGAGCTTCAAACATAGCTGAACACTAGATCACCAAGCAGCTGACCTTCGAACTCCTCCAGGACACTGCAGCAAAAGAGCTTTTTCTAGAGGCTAGAGTAATGGCTCTCGCCTTATTGCCACAGGAAATGAGACAGAGTTCAGCGCACGCACCCCAGCGCGAGCCCGTCCTGTCAGAAAGGCACCAAACCTGGCTACGTGGAAATACGGGGTTATTCTTAGCAACTCTCAGATTTCAATACAGCAACAGCAAGAGCGGAGAAAGGCAAACAGTGCCTGTTCCCACTCCTCGTCCCGATACATTGTGTATCGCAGCAATTCCAGATTTCTCCCAGATACACAAACTGGTTTTCATCACGGGCTTGGCTGAAGGCCTATCCCCACGTGATGCTTCTTTAATCCAACATCAGGACTGCAAGGTCACCCTTCCACCTGTTTGCAACCTCAAAGCATTGCTATAAGAAGGAATAAAAGGTTACAATCTGAATATGACCAAAACCAGATTCTGCAAAGACCATCATCAAACTGCAGGAAAACTATCACAATAAAGGCACAAGACCCTCTCCTCAAAAATGAGCAGGAGGGTGAGAAAATCTCTTAGACATTTCTTGGCTGTGCCTAGGAACTCCAGAGAACACCATGCTACCAAGCAGTTGCAAGCACATGCACCCTGGCGAAGAGACAGTACAATTTCCTTTTACAGCCCCTAAATTTATACCCCAGTATCACTACCAGGAACTCAAGTTCTCTGACCAGCATGCCACGTGTGGATGCTGCAATCAGTTCCTTGAGTGTGCTAAGGGTCGTCACAACATTTCTAACGTACTGACCTGAAAGTCAGCGTGCTTCAGCCAGCTGTCAGTGCCCCAATTCAGCCTCAGCTCTTACAAACAAGGCTACAACATTACAAACATTCAGAATGGCCATTTCCGAAAGAGCCGTCATTATCTACCCTGCCCTCAGCGTGCAACTGGATGTTTTTTTTATCCTGAGAGGGGCTAGACAGGAGACTTAAACATGCACTCTAGTAATATTTCTAGCAATATTTCCACAAACCAGACTTTTTCAAAAGCCTTCGCTTCAACTCACACATTATTAAGATCTATAGCTCATTCAAAAGGCTTGGGGCAGCTTGTGAAACACATGAATGTGTGAAGTACATTGTTTGAACACCACAAACTTCCTCGCTGCTGAAAGAAGAATCAGTGAATCAATAGTGGTTTATGTCACTTTCATAGATGAAGATGAAAATATAGGTGGAAAGGATTGCTGGGACAAGCAATTTCACAGAACGTGCCTCAGCTGAGGGCAAGGCTGCAGCATTCTTCAGTGAGAAGCAAGCAGCTCTAACACTGATGGGAGTTACACACAAAGGCACAGTGATCTGAAGTCTCCAGAGGCACCTATAAATTACTTCTTAAAAAAAACATGCGACAGACTTCTCATAAATCACTTGTAGGTCAATAGGAACCAGCAAATCACCAAGGTGGCTCTTTTAGTCAGTTAAAAATGCTTACTACAGTTCGAAGATAACCAAACTAGCTTAGAGGAACAGCAAGCCCCCTAATCACTTGTTTATCTTCAGGCAGCATATCTGTGTACTGAGGCACAGGTATTGAAACAGTCTCCAAACATCATTACAGATTCTGCTCTCCCCAAGTTTCATATTCTAGGGTTCAGTAATATCAGGCTATTTAATGCTTGTTGGTTTTCTAAGAAAATTTAAAGTCTTTGGCTGTTACTGTGTGATCCCATGCTGACCATCACCTTCTGTGCTGTCCGAACAGGAGGTTCCAATGCCCCCGTCCCCACTGTCGGCCACGCTTGAACAGCGACTGACACGGCTCTGGAATTTCACAGACAACATTGGTGTTTTCCAGTCAGTCTCCAAGAAATTACTCTTCTGACTGGTGCTGGGATCTGGAAAGAAAAAGCCAGGGATATTTATGTGTTAGCCAACAGACTGAAAAGCCTTTTAATAGATTTAATTAAACCATACCTAATTCCCTGTGCTACCAAACCCCAAACTGATCCTTGCTTGACTCCCTGTATTGCTGCTAAAGAAATCTTCTGCAAAAGGAAATGGTAGCAAGCACAGGGAAGCCAAATAATACCAACAGGAGACTGACAAATCAATCTTGTTAAGGAAGTTAGAATGAAAAAGCAGTAAGTTACAATTCCTTTGGTAAGTTTGGTGATATTACACCCCGCTGATACTCTGGTACTCAGACTAAGAAGAAAAGCAGCAGCACTGGCACACAGCTAAACTGCTTAAATTAAAGATACATTTCTGCATTAACTGTTAAGAACTCTTCCCCATTTATCAGTTATCACTCAAGAGATAGGTTCATTATCAAATGATTCTCTACCCTTGCATACCCATGCAATGGTTTTATTTTGCAGGAATAAGACATTGTTTTTTTAATAAAAAGCTTTTGGTAAAGAACTCTTCTCAGGGCCACGTGTCTCCCCAGAGAAACTGAAACAGGATCCAACAGCAGCAGGGCTTTAAAGAAAGGACTGTCCTTACCCGATGGATTGTTCTGCTGGAGCCTCAGGTCTGGATGTTTCTCAAGAGCAGCCATCTTATCTATCCAGTGAACTACAGGGCAATAAATAAAAAATATATTTTAAATCAGCATAAACCAAACCCTGTTCCCACTAACCAAGCAAAGGGTACATACACATCAGCTACTCTTCATTCAAAGTAACAGAGTATTTCATATTTGATTAGCTTCTCCTCCCAACAATCTGTTTCATCCCCACAGCAACAGAGACAATACTTTAAAAACCCTTGCAGTTACTGTAGGTTTTTTTCATGCTTGAGAAATGAGGAGAGTTCCTGTTTGCAACATTCTCCAGGTATGAGGCAGTTCAGCAGTGCCTTTCAACTGGGGCATGTTATCCCCATCGTAGTTATTTATAGAGTATCAGTCACCATGGTACCTACACGCTGGCTTTATGTCTATAGAGACTAAAAATTTCCCTTTAAAAATCTTAACACTATACCAGTTCATTTCTGCCCTCTGTAGAGGTCACTGAGCAACTACATGCAGAAATGCAGTCATTCAAAACTTAGTGTTGCTGTTCCATAAATGGCAATCATTATCTATCCAGAGCTTTGGCTTAATTTATCTGCTTATCAAAGTACCTCAGACAGTGAATTTCCTGCATCTGATGGTGCTAGTTCACAGCTCTCAGGCTTCACTGTGGAAATTCAAGGCCTCTCACCACTTCACCAGTCAAATACTAAATCCTCGACTGCCAGCTCTTACAGATTGATTGCTTGACTGATTCAAAGAGCTCACAGAAACCACTAATTCTTAGAAAACACATATACAGAGATTTTACAACATAGGATAGACACTGGGAATACAATAGGATAATGAAGCAGAAGCACCATTCCACTCAGACACTGAAGAAATAAAACACTTCTAGCTAACTATAGTGCTTATTACATTTAATTTAGGTATGTTTCAGAAATTCCTGAGTCTAAGTATCAGTCTCTAGCACTACAGTCAGGCAGTTTTAAAAGGGAAATTCAAGCGTGGGCTCTTGAAATAAAATAAGACAAAGTAACCAAAGCATTCCCACCTCACTCAGCATCACCTTTTTTTCACAGGCACCCCACACACACAGGGAGAGCACCCACACCCTCCCACAAACCACCCCCTTCCAGCAGCGGGCACGGGGCAGACCCTGCAGAGGGGGTGGGAAGGGTCATGTGCAAAATTAAGGAAAAACGAAGGAGAAAGAGGAAAGGGAGCGGTGGGTCACGAGGAGAGGGGGAGCAGCGCTTTACCCGGTGGAAGGGGAGAGCTTGGCGGGTACGTGGAGTGATGTGAAGCCAGGGTGCGGGGGGCAGCCCTTCGCCCCCCCACCCCCACCCCAAGAAGGGGATGGGGAGAAGAGTAATTTGGGTGGAGAAAAGGGAGAGAGGAAGGCGGTTGACCCCGGGGGGGTGGGGATTAGGCCCGACCGCCTGGCAGGCACAGCCTGACCCAGAGGGGCCGGTCCCCGAGGCGGGGCGGGGGGGCAGGGAGCCGCCGAACTACCCGGGACGGAGAAGAGGGGCTGGTTTCACCGAGGAAGGAGCGGAGGGAGGGCTGCTGCCCCTCACCGGAGCCCGCCCCGTGAGGCCCGGCGGCGGGACGGCTCCCGGGCGGGTCCGACCCTCCCCTCACCTGGGTCCGGCCGCCCTCGCGCTGCCCCGCGCGCCGCGACCGTTACCGCCGCCGGCGGGAGGGGAGGGGAGGGGAGGGGAGGAGGGGCAGAGGAACAGGGGGCAGAGCCCTGCCCGCCCTTCCCTGCCCTGCAACCTATCCGGCGCGCTTGCCCCGCCCCTACCCCTCGCTCATTGGCTTTCCGGAACGCTGATTTCCCCGCCCCTCAGCTCCGTAGAGGGAGCGACGGCTTATGGCGGAGGAAAACTGTCCACAGCTGCCACCCGTAGGGCGGGGCCTAGAAGAGCGGCACCGGTCCTCCCCCCGCGCCTGCGCAGTGCCGGCTGTGAGGGCGGGCGGGTGGACGGCCGGGCCCGGGCCGTATGGGGCAGCGGGCCCGGCCCCACCGTTGCCCCCGGATTCCCTCACCCCCGCACAGGCTCCACCGCCCCCTCAGGGCCCCCCTCGGTCGGAGGGCAAGGCCGGGCAGCCGCCTTCCCCCCCAGCTCAGCCCCCTCACACCCCCCCGCCCGAGAGGTCCGCGCTGCCCTGGGTGCCGGCGGCAGAGAGGCCATGGCGCTGGGCCCTTCCCTATGCCCGGCTGCATCGGGGCTCCTCGCGTGTGGTGTGGGGTCACCTTCCCTCCCTGGCTCTACGGGCAGGGCCGACCCGGGCTGGAGCAGTGGCAGTGCCAACAGCGAGGCCTCACCGGCAGTGGGGACCCCCTCCCTGGTGTGTGGGTCTGCCGCTGGCCCCCATGGGCTGGGTGCTGCTGCTGGTGGTGGCCACGGCCACCCCACGGTGGCAGGAGCTGCCTGGCTAGCCCTGTGACCTCTCCCTTCGGAGACGTCCCTCTCAGACGGAGAGCTGCGTGGAGGGGCTCACCCAGCCAGGTCCAGCCTGTTGTGCCCTCCCGGAGGACACAGCCCATTTTTGGCCCGTTGAGGGTGCTGAGAGCGGCCACCGTGGGCTTGCTGCTTCTAGGGGCCCTGGTGTGCGCCCTGGCCCTGGCGGGAGCACGGTGGTGGGCTCCCTCACTACCTCTCAACTTGATAGCTGCCGCTGGGCTCCTGCTGATGCTGGCAGGTGCTGCGTACCTGGGTGCCACTTCCTAAATGGCTCACTGGGTGCTGGAGGACTTGGCCAGCCTACAGACACCCCACCCAGGAGACCACTTCCAGCCAGGGACGCGCCTCTCCCTGGGCTGGAGCGACAGAGGGGCAGAGGTGCTGGCTGGCACCAGCCTGGCCACCAGCTTCTGCAGGAAGAGGGATTTTGTCATGAGGCCAGCCGCTGCCCTTTATGAGGTGGATTATTGAGATGCTGGGACAGACTGGTTCCTGCTGTGAGTGTCACAGTGACGATGCTGCTCACTGTGGGGTGACAGCAGCTCCTCAGCCTCCCGCCGTGGCCGTCCTTGCACCCCTGGACACCCCTCAGACCATCACTGGGTGAAAAAGGCGGGTCCATTCCCCACCTTGACCTCTTTTCACTTGCAATTTTTCACTCAAAAGCAAGCTGATGTCGATGCTTTCTTGCCTGTAACTTGATTGTGCTTTAATCCTTAGGCAGGTTTAGCCTCTGCAGCCAAATAGTGTCCCATACCCAGCAGCAGCACCAGCTGGGTGGCTCAGGGAAGGGCAGGACCCATCCCCATTTCCAGACTGACCACATCTCCTTCCCCCTCCTGCTCCGTGCTCTCCCCTTGCCCCTTGTGAGCTGCACAAAGCCCCCCAGAGCACCCCAGCCCTCTCCGGGACACCTTCCCCCGCTTCATCGCCCTCCCTGGCCTCACAGCACCCTATGTGCCCTGGCCCTGTTCCCCCACCTCATGGGTGGGTGCCATCGCCCCTGGGCTGGGCTGGCACAGCCCACGGGGAGAAGAGAGCAGGGCACAGAGGGATGCCACAACCCCTTGACAACGGTGACACATGGCACGGGTAGGGGCAAGCTGTCACTGCAGGGACATTTCAGTGCCAAGAAAAACCATGGCACGATCAGCCCTTGTCGACACAGTTTTATTTACAGCAGAAGAGACCCTGGCCAGGATGGCTGGCAGCACCACGCCGGTGTGCACAGCGCAGGCACGTTTCCTCCAGGAAAAGGCCCCTGTTACCAAGGTGCAGCCAAGGCAAAACATCCTTGAAAAAAAGCAAGACTGTCACTGCAATGTCCCGCCCTAGGGAGGGGAGATGTAGCAGAAGCCACTTCTCCTGCAGCAAATCCATGCTGGGGGCTGAGCCTTCAAAAATGTTGTCAATCCCCCCGTGCACCCCCCCAGCATGGGCAGAGTGCCCGCTTTGCTCCCGCAGCACCGTAATTTTTATCAGGCATGATTCACGCCAGAGAGGTCCTGGCGGGATGTCAGGGTTCAGCTGCCTTTTTGGGGGGGCCGTGCTCACCCCCGAGCCCCCCGTCGCCGTCCTGGCCCTGCTGCCGTGCCCACCACTCCCGCAGCTCCTGGTACAGCTCCTGGTGCTCTTCCTTCCAGCGCGTGAACTTCTCCGAGGTGAGCGCGGCATCGCTAAGCAGCTGCTCCAGAGCCCGCAGCTCCACCAGCTTTGCCTGCCGAGAGGAAGGGCATGTTTTGGGGTGCCTGCCCAGGGGCCGGGGGCTTTGGGGGGGTCAGGGGGCTGGGGGCTCCCACCTTGAGTGTGCTCTGCAGGGCCCGCACCGCGTGCACCTTCTCGTTGATGTGGGGGTTCTTGTTGCGCCGGATGAAGGACTTGCGGCACTGCTCCTGCGTCAGGAACCGCTGCCGCCCGATGAGAGACACCCCGCCCTGCTTCAGGCACCGCATCAGGCACTCGAGATCCTCCCCGGTGGGGTCTGGGTGAGGAGAGAGGGGACTGTAGCAGGGGGGCAACCCCGGAACCCCATGGGGCTGCCCCCGGACGTGACCCTGCTCTGAGATCATCCCAAGACACTACACGGTTCACACTCAAATACATCCCAACTTGAGTTACCCCCCACAGCGCACATGCACACACGCACACATGCAAAAGGGCGGCCCTAACTTTGATTAAAGGGTGCACACAAGGTGACAGGGTGAAAGATGTCACCCCCCAGCACCTACCCATGGGTGAGCAGGGCCGGGGGCTGCCCTGGGGGCTGCTGGCTGCGCTGCTGGGCTCGCCGCTGGCTGGGAAGAGCTGGGCTTTCTCTGGGGCGTTTTGCAACCTCTTCTTTGGCTGGAGGGAGAGACAAGGCAGGAGGTGAGACAAGGATCCTCCGTCCCCTCCCCAGGATGTCCCCTAGGGCCACTCACCAAGTCACATCCGTGCCTGGGGGACTCGTCGTCAGGGTCCTCGGCTTCTGTCTCGCTGTAGCAGTCTGGAGGCCACGGGGGGAGGATGGTGGGAGCGGAGGGAGTGGGAAGCCCCAGGCTGCCCCCGCCCCAGCCCTCCCCAGGGCTGAGCATCACCCCTGCCCTCCTCTCAAGGAGCATTTCTCATATTTCCCCCAAATCATAGCCAAGGCTCCCAGCGGTCCCACGCAGGAGCCGTAGCACCAGGCGTGGCTGCCCCACCAAGACCCATGGCTCCCCGCAGGGTCCCCATCTCCCATGGGAGAACCAACCCCATCTCCCACCCCGGGAAGGGCCTGTTACCTTCCTCCCTGTCCGGGACCGACTGGTGGGCCAGTGTGTACTTTGTTTTGGCTGTTATTAGGTGACTGACCCACCTGGGGAAAGAAAGGACAGACAGACAGACAAGAGGGTCACGGCCAGCCCGCTGTGGTGGGACCGGCACCGCCCGGCGTATTACTCACATGCTCAAATCAGCCAGCGTTTCTGCAGCGAAGACGAAGGGCTTGTACCTCTGATGGGAGAGCTGGAACACGCTGGAGGAGGACAAGCGGGTGGCTGCCTTTGCTGCTGCGGTTAGCCGCCACCAGAGCCAGCCCCGAGCCCCCACCCAGCCTCCCCCGCACCGCAGCCCCCTCCCCGTCCCGACCCAGCCCAGGGGTTTGGGCTTTTCCCTGCCGTTGGAGATGCTCCGGTCCTCAGCCTTGTCCCTGGTAACACCAGTAGCGCAATGCATGTCTTGCTCAGAGCGTGGGCTCCTGTATTGCAAGACGGCCAGTCCTGCCAGCCCTGCGAGGACCCGACCAGCCCCATGGGGACCCCACCAGCCCCATGGGGACATGCAGGTGGTACCCAGCGGGGCTCATCAGCACGCACCCTGGGGAGAGGACCCCCCTCCCTTCCACCATCAGCCGGGAGGTCCATGGTGAGACAGACCCTACTCACTATTTCTTCTTCTGCTCCCTCGTGCTCTCCAGGTCATAGGTGGCCACATTGATGAGTCCTGCAGCCTTCTCATCCTACGAGGGAGACGGCCATGTCCACCACCCGCCCCGGTGCTGGGGATGGGAAAGCCCGGCTGCCCCAGGTGGGGGACGAGGACACCCAGCATCCCCGCTCACGTTGGGGTGGTGGTACCAGTAGAGCGTGTGGCCCTTCAGCACAAACCAACACCGCTTCCACTTCTGGGCCATGAAGCCCACATGGTCCTTCTTCTTCAGGAGCCAGCCATCGCAGTCCACCCGGCCCAGGTCCCGGCATGAGATCCGCCGGCGGCTCAGCCTGGTCGCCACTCCTGCTGGCCACAGTGCGGGGGTGTCATCAAGATCAGGGAAGGAGGGGGAGCGGGGGGCAGAGCCCGGGAGAGCCCCCAGCCCCATGGGGTCCCACTCGCCTTTTGGTCTGTGTCCTGTCTGGGGGATGCCCTGGATGGGGAAACAGAGAAGAGCAGTTAGGGACGATTGAGCCCCCCCCACCCCCAGCACCCCCAGCCCCTTAGGGACCCTCAACTCGCACACCCTGCAGCAGTGAGCTTGGAAGGTAACCCACCCCAGTGACGGGCATTTTGCCTCCCAGCTCAGGTGGGACATGAAGCCCTGTGTGCGCCCCATTGATGTCCCCCCAGCATCCCCCCGCGGCTCAGTGCTCCTCTCCCACCAGCTCTCACCTCCCCAGGGAGCTGGCTGGGCTCTGTGCCCCCAGCCCCTGCGAGGAGGGCTGCCGTGGGGCTGAGCTCCGTGGCACAGGGTCCGGTGGCAGCAAGGGTGCCCGGGGAGCAGGGGGTGCCCGGTGGGGTGCCACCCTCCCACGCCGCCTCCTCCGCAGCACCTGTAAACAGCGAGCGGGGCTGCAGCCTCCCGTCCCAGGGGAGAAACCGCTCCGTCCCCAGACGTCCCCTCTGTTCCCCTCCTACCGTGGCCGGGCAGCCCTGGCAGCTCCCCCATGGCTGCCCTGGGCAGACTCAAATCCCGTTCGTCCTGTCCTTCCTCTTCGTCAGTGATGAGGTCCGGCACCGAGTCTGGCCCTGAGTCCAAGTCAGCAGCAGCGCTGGGGGGAAAAAGGGATCCCTGAGACGCAAACCCCCTCGACCGCCACGGGGGTCCGGCTATCGGGCTTCGGCCAGCCCCGCACTTGCTTGGGGCACCCACGGTTCTCCCTGCTCGAGGAGGAGCGGGGCTGGAGGCGACGGTGGCTCGGCCCTGGCTCCGCCAGCCTCCGCGCTCCCCAGCAGGGTCGCAGCCCAGCCCGACAGCTCCTGCCCGGCTCGCCCGTGCTGCCACCGGCTCTGCGCACGCCTTTCCATTCCGGGAGAGGAGAAGGGTCATGTCTAAATATAGTTTCAACCCCATTTAAACGTTACCAAGTGAATGAATTATAAACACAACCACTTTTTTTTTTTTTTTTTTTGTTTCCTTAAGTCTACTGGCAGCTTCCCGGGCCGCTCGCAGGCAGCTGCCACGCTGCTGGCACCTCTCCCCCCAGAAAGAGCTGGGAAGGAGCCTTGGGTGCACCCAAACACCTCCGTGCCAGCCAGGCTAGGGGTGTCAGGGGACGAGGCTCACCTGGAGGTCAGGGACATGGGGCTGCCCGGGGACTCGCCGCTCCTGGCGCCGGGGTGCTCCGCAGCATCCAAAAATGCTCCTGGGAGCTGCGGATGGAGCGTCAGGGCCAGCCCGCATCCCACCAGGGTCCCACAGAGCTTTCGGGACCACCAACGTGATGGGAGATGCCCAGCTCTGAGCATCCCTGCCTGGTTCCCAGCACAGCCCAATGCAGCACTGGGGCTATACTGGGAGCACTGGGATGACTCACCTGCTGCCTGGGAGAGTGGGGTGAGCTGGGCAGGTCGAGGGGGATCTTCTTCAGCACCAGCGTCACCCTGCTCGCCTTCTCCAGCAGCTTCTTTGCCAGGTTGACGCGTGTCCAACCCACCTGCACGCACACCCTGGTGAGCCATGGGACGTGGCCCCGGCCCCACGCTGCCCCACGGCCGCCTGGCCCCACGCACCCTCCCAGCCCCATGGCTCCTGCATCCCCCAAACCCTC
>JAVKLA010000021.1:4226287-4246098 GCA_034782735.1 Sagittarius serpentarius | reverse complement strand
GGCGGCGCCTCTTCGTCTTCCACTGCCGGGCCAGCGAGTGCGCCCGGTGAGCGCCGGTGCGGCGGCCATTGCGCGGCGACATGGCGGAGGCACGGCCGGCAGCGTGCTCCGCAGTGCGCAGGCGCAGGCGGCTGCAGACCCCGCCCCACGCCGGTACGCCCCGCCCACGAGCCTGTAGGCCCCGCCCACGAGTCTGTAGGCCCCGCCCCCAGGCTCAGCCCCATAGCTGTGCCCTATGGCCGTGCCCAGCCCCACGCCTCCCTGGGCCGGTGAATGGCCCCCGGGGGACAGCCGCGGCCCCAAGGGCCCCCGGTGATCACCCGGCGGCAGCCGTCCCCAGGTTGTCCCCGCAGTGGGGCACAGGGCCTGGCCTCGGGGCAGGGGGTGACCGGATCCTGTGCTGCCCCGGTCACTGCTGTGATGAGCTGGGGAGGGCTCAGCACATCGTGTCCCGATCGTGTTTCCTCCACCCTGGGTGATCAATTATAGATGGGGACCCACGGCAGGGGAGGGCCGAGCCCTAGTGCCTCCTCTGCACTGTGGGCTTGGGGTGGCCCCAGCCCTGGGGGTCCCCTGCGGGAGAGGGGGGCTGGGGCAGGGAGGTGGAGGGCGGGGGTTGAGGGTGAGCAAGGCAGCTGCCCCCGCGCTGCCCCGGGCTCAGGCCGGGCTCAGGTTCCCCTTTGTGCATTGGAAGTGGCCCCTGAAACTTTAATGAAGCCACCGGATCGCTGGGGCAGCACGGGGGGGGGGGCGCCCAGCCCCCCACCCCTCCTGCTCCCCAAGGCACCCGCCGGCTCCCAGCCCTGCTGAGCCCCTCACCATGACCCAGGGCTTCTGGCGGCTCTACAAGGCCAAAGTGCTGCAGACACTGGGGGGGGCGCGGGCAGACGGGACGCTGCAGGAGGAGGTAGGGTGGGAGGGTCACCACTAAGCCTGGGTCCCCCCGAAGTGGGGTGCCCAACCTCCCTGCCCTCCCCCTGCCTGCACCCCAGCCCTCACATGGGGGCTTCATTGCAGGGAGACCCTCCCGAGCTGATGGAGACAGCCGAGACCCCCACGCTGATGGAGGAGGGACCCAGCCCCATGTCCCAGCTGGCAAGGAAGGTGAGGAGGGGGCTGGGGGAAGTGGGGGCCAGGGAGGGCCTGCTGGGACCTTGGGGTCCCCGATGAGCCTGGTGCTGCCTCCCCCGCAGGTGCAGGGGGTGGGTGCCCGGGGCTGGCGGACGCTTTCATCCCTCTTCACCAGCGAGGACGAGCACCAGCTGCTCAGCCCGGAGCCCTGCGCAGACCAGTAAGTTGCAGCTCGGTGAGGGGGGACCCCAGAGCCCAAATCCAACCCCTGGGAACTGCTGAGCCCCCACATCACCCTGTCCCATCACCTGCATCCCCCTCCCCTGCCTATACCCATGGGGCTGGGCTGGGGGGCAGCAGGGGGAGAGCCGGCATGGAGGGGGGATATGGGGGTGCTTGGGGGTCCCAGTCCTGGCCACTGTGGGACCTGGCAAGAAGGGTCCCCACACTGACACCCCCGTACCCGCTCCCTCTCCAGCCCACTGGCTGCTGAGCCGCCCCCCTCCGAGAAGGCGCCCGGCTTTTGGGATCTCTTTGCTACCAAGTGGCAGCAGGCGTCGGGGCTGGACAAGGGGGTGCCCCCCCCGGAGCCGGGTGAGAGCCCCGGGGAGCCACCGGGTGAAGATGGCAGCGACCTGCAGGAGCCGGAGGAAGGGGCCTTCCGCTGGGGCTTCCTGGCCGGCAAACTGGCCGAAATCCGGAATAAAAATGCCCCCAAGGGCAACTAGAGGAGGACCGCCGGCGGGACTCTCCAGCAGCACGAGTGGCCCCCCCACTGCCAGTGGGCAGCCCCCTGCCCGCACCCGAGGGCTCTGCAATGGGTTTCAGCAATGTGTCTGCACTAAAGATCCCGAGGTGCCCCTTTTCCCTGAGCCCTGCCTGGTGCTTTCTTTGCCCTCGACCCCCGACCCTGGCAGCCCCGTCGCCCCTGGAGCAGCACGACCCCCGCGGTGGGGATGGGGAGCTGCTACCCCCAGCCCCGAAGCATCCCCCCACCCAGCCTGGGCTCTGCCTGCACAAACCACACACACTGCCAGGCTAGAAAAAAAAAACAACAAAAAACAGGTTTATTGAGCGCTGCTCTGGCCTCAGCAGCCCCTTTTCTGGGGAGGAGGGGGCTGTGGGGTGGGCACTGCCCGCCACGGGGGGCTCAGGCTCTGCCCACTCCCCAAGTCTGCAGCTGGTGCAGGACATGAGCGGCCGATGGGGGCTGCGGGCCCATCCTACCACCCTGGGCTGGAGACGGGGAGGATGGCAAGATGGGTCACAGCAGGGGGACAGCAGCCTGCCAGCCCTGGGGCCAAGGAGAGACTCACCCAGGGGAGCCCCTTCCCCACCTGCCCCCACCGCGCTGACCTGGGTCTGGGGTAGACCTGGTGGCCCTGCAGGCCAGCAGCAGCCCCATGGCACCAGGACCGTGGATGCCACCAGCCCACCGGCCACATCCAGCGAGGGTGAGGGGCCACGTCCAGCCAGCGGGAGCCACACGGGCGTCCTCGTCCCCAGCCAGGCTGCCTCCGCTCAGACAGTGGACTCCTTGGCGGCCGCCCAGGCTCTCTGGCAGCCGTAGAGCCACTTGATGACGCGGGCATTGCGTTCCACCACCGAAACGGTGGAGGCTAGCCGGGCATCCGGCTCCTCCTCACCCAACCCCGCTTCCCCCTCGCTGCCCCCCGAGGCCTGCCCGGGCTCCGACTCGCAGGAGCCGGGGAGCCAAGCTGAGGCGTTGTCCCAGCCCGCCGGCCCGAATCGCTCCTGCCCCAGCAGCTCCACCAGTGCCCGGTCCAGCCCGCAGTAGTTAAAGAACCGCTCCTGCTCCGAGAGCGGCAGGGAGACACGCAGAGCCAGCGCCTGCTTGCCGGGGGGCTGGGGGGGCTGCCCCATAGGGCTGCCAGGCAGAGGGAAGATGTCGCCGCTGCCACCGCTGCTGCTGGCACCCGGTGTCCTCACCTCCTCCTTCTCCGCAGGCACCCACAGCATGGGGGTCTCGGGGTTGTGGGGGGCCGGCGGCCCCTCACCCAGCCCCCTGGCTGGGGGTGAGCTGGGGGGCTTGTCTCTGAGGGGTCCCTGGAAGAGGCGTCGCACCAGCCCGGAGCCCTTGGAGTTCTCCTTGTCCCCACCCGGGCAGTCCCGTTTCTGCCGGTAGATGATGAGGGAGTCGGGTCTCAGCAGGCGCCTGCCACTGGTCCGGCGTGACACCGGGGACTGGGGGCACGGCAGCTTCCTGGGACCCTCCCGGCTCAGCTCTGAGCCCTGACACAACTCGTTACACTGCTGGCGGGCAAGGAGGCGCCGGCTGCGGGGGGAGAGCCGGGGCGAGCAGCCCCGCAGCGCCGGCTCCTGCCGGCTGTTGATGACCTGTTGAGACTTGACGTATTTGGCCTTGTCAGCCTCCAGCCGCTCCACGGCGCTGGGCGTCCGGCCCCCACCGCCCCCCGGCTCCTGTGGGCACTCGGCACCTCGGTTCAGCCAGGCCAGGGGGGAGCCGCGGCCGGGGGCCGTGAGGCGCAGGTTGCTGGAGGCGTAGACCGCAAGAGGGGGGCTGCCCCGGGGTACCATCACCCCTCAGCCCCGAAATGGCACCCCCGGTTGCTCTGCTCCCTCCCTGAGTGGCTGTTGGGGGGGGGTCCGGTGCTGCGGCTGCTCACGAAGCTTCACTCTGCTCCTGGATTCGGCCCTGGGAGGAAAGAGGAGAGCCGGGGTTAGCACCGAGGGTGCAGCAGGGGCAGGAGAAGGATGGGGGGGCGAAGCGGAGCCGGGGGGTCCCCTCGATCCCCACGCATGGCAGGGCAGCCCTGCCCTCGGCCAAGCAGACAGGCAGCAGGCAGCGAGCCCTGCCAGCCCAGGCAGGAAGAATCCACGGGCAGGAAGAATCCACGGGCAGGAAGAGAGAAGCGCCGAGCATCCGCCGGCTTCACCCGCATCCCAGGAGCGGCTTCCAACAGGAAAAAATACCGGAGCCGGCCACCTTATCTTTCTGAGCGCAGGGACAGCAGAACAAAGCCTGTGCGCAGGAGAGCTGGCGAGCTGCCCCGGCTGGGCCCGCGTGTGATGGCAGGAGGGCAGGGGCTGGGGGAAGTTCTGGGGTCTCTGTGGCGTGCTCCCCCCAGCCAGGCTGGGCTCGGCTGCCTGGGAGGGAAGGTACTTCTCCTGCTTGATGCACGAGGGGCATGGAGCAAAGGGGCTTGTATTAGCCCTGGAGCACGATGGCTCTTGTTCAGCTGCGCCCGAGCATCCATGCGGGTCTGGGCTGCGAATCCGGCCGTGGAGGTGGGTGCTGGGGGAACGGGGTCTGGAGCCTGAGCCGGGGGCTGTAAATGCCCAAAGCAGATGGTTTCGCTGAGCCGAAGAGGCCCGAATGGCCATGAAGAGCCACCCCGTCGCCAGCGGCTGAGCCGGCACCGCAGCCTCCCCAGGTGACAGCAGGGACATGGGGTCGGGCAGAGCAGGGCTCACGAGAGAGCAAGAAGCCCGGGAGCCCTCCGCCCACGCGCCTCTCCACGCAGCCCATGGGCTCCGACACCACATCCGCCCCTGTGGTACAGATGGGGAAACTGAGGCACGCAGTTTGTCTGGTCCTGTGCTCCCAAGGGATGAGCTCCCCAGCCTCCCGCAGTGCCGGGCAGAGCTCCGCTGCAGCTCAAGGGAAGGTGCCCTCAGGACACGGTCCCGTCACCCGCCGGCTTCACCCCGGCAAAGCCGGCATGCCCAGGATGCAACTGCCTGTGCCAGTGCATGTGCACGCTCCCCAGCCCAGCCCCGCTGTCAGGATTCGTGCCCAGCCACCGGGCTCGGCAGGTGGAGGATGATGCTCTCACTCACCTGAGCCCACGCAGGGGTGCGGGGATGGGATGCAGGGATGGGATGCAGGGATGCTCCCGTCTCGCTCAGCTCCTGCCCCTCTGGCTGCCGGCAGCAAACTGAGCCTGGAGCCAGCAGGAGCCTCATATAGAGGTTGAGGAAGAGGAAGAGCCACCCCATTAACCCCTGCCAGCCCAGCCCCGTCAGCACAGCCCACCCTGTGCTTACCCTGCCAGCGTGATCCCTGTGCCCCCCGCCGCTGCCTTCACACCCCGGAGCTCTGCCCCTACCCAGCCAGCATTAACCCTCCTTCTCCTGCAGCTCCAGCTCACCTCTGCCAGCTCTCCTCCTCCCTCCACCTCCTTACAGGAGCCTGGCTGGGATTTCGGGATCAGCAGCAGAGATCTCTGCCTCCTCCCGGGCGGGACTGAGCCTCTCTGTCCCCCCCCAGCACACAAGGCATCAGGAATGGGACAGGGAAACCATGCCCATTCCAGCAGCTTCTCTTACATCCACCCCACGGTGCTGGGTGCAGCTCAGGAGCCCACCACGACCCCCTTCCCCAGGATCCTGCCCCGGCCGGCGAGGGAGAAGAAGGGAGGAAGGCTCCTTCTGGCACCTTCTCCACTGGTGGCGAAAGGGTCAAAACCAGCCCCGGGCCAGGCCGGTTCCTGCCTCCCCTTCCCCTCGGGAAGGGCTGTAAATTGCAGGAAGCCACAACAGGCTGGACCTGGCCCAGGGGTTATTTTTACCGCTGCCCTCTCCCCTTCCCGAAGGCTGCGCGCTCCCATGGGGGCAGCCCCCGGCCCCCCTCCATCCCCAGCGCCTGCCTGGGGGGCTGCAAACGTGGCACTGCAGCAGCCACGGTGGGAGGGAAAGGACATGCTGCACCCCAAGCTGGGCTCCCAGCACCTCGGAGCGGGGGCGGAGAAAGCCCCCAGTGCTCCCTAGGGACCCCCCAGCTCCTTCCATCCCTCTTGCAGCCAGTATGGATGGAGAGCCGGGGTACAGCCCAGCCCAGGCTGCTTGCAGGGACTCAGGGGTCCAGGAGGCTCCAGCGGGGACAAAGCCATGGCACTCATCCCAGGACCCACAGGCCAGGGCGCTCTGTCCCTGGAGGAGAGGGGACCCGAGCACTGCTGGCCCCCACCCCAGTTCCTTCCTGCGGTGCTGCTGCTCGGGAGCCAGTGCTGGGAACCGGGGCTGGGTCGGCATCCAGCACCTCCCTGCGCAACGGCACCGCTGCCAGGAAGGAGCCGGGGCCAGGGCTCCTGGGTTGACAAAAATGGAGGCTAAAATGGAGGCTGAGCAGGATGAGACCAGTCAGGGCTTGTCTGAGCTCTGCCAGCACCGGAAAAAAATTCCAGTAAAAGCAAGGAAGGGACAAACCACCTATTCTATTCTAATAAACGTGGAGAGGAGCAAGGCAGGCAGCTGTGCTTCCAACGGCACTCGGGCTCTGCGTGCAGGATACGGCTGCGCCAGAGCAAATCCGACCGTCTCCAGAGGAAGATGGGGAAAAGGATGAGGGCGAGTGATGGAGAAACCCGTGGCAGCCCTGGGATCTCCCCCGGGAAGAGAGCACTTGGTTTCCCACGTGGGAGAGGGGCGGCCAACAGGACCTTATTTTTAACTCCAGGCAATGTGAATCACTGTTTATTAGGACAGGTTTTATTTTCCAAGCTGGAATCCTGACCGCCGTTCCGGTAAAGCCACAAGTGAGTAAGAGCAGCCTTGGATTCACCTTTCTCTGGGGGATGCAGGGTGCTCCCATGGGACACTCCTGCCAAACGCCTGCCCCTGCCCCAGAGTCACCACCCTCCTCTCCAGCTCCTCCTCGGAGCACCCGCCAGGCACTTACTGATGAACTGTTATATTTGGACAAGGCAGATTCCCTTTGGGATACGAAAAGGGATGAATTGAGGAGCCCTTCCTGGCATCAGCATCCCAGCCAGCTCCTGCTTCCCCTGGGGAGTTGATGGGGGTTTTGTCACTTCAACTTCTAGGAAGGGACTTACCCAATTACTCAGCCTCTTGTGAGTGCACTAGGTGGCTTTTCTTAGTCACGTGGATGCTCCAAGTCCCTTGGTTTTATTTAAGGTTACTCAGAGCTCTCACAAGGCGTGCTCTGCTCTGTAATGGGGATCTGCTTCCCTCCCCTCCTGGCTCACCGGGAAGCGAGCATAGTGCCAGGCAGGCACAGCAATCCCGGGCAAAACCCTGCCACAGCCGGGGCCAGGTATGGAAACTTCCAGCCCTTACAGCGGGTGAGAAAAGTCTGAGAAAGTCCTCAAAGGTCACAAGTCCCAGAGCACAGATCCTCCTTCCAACGCCATTTTTCAGAGCATGCCTAGCTCCCAGTTAAACAGCCCTGCCTCCCTGCAAGCCCGTTCTCCCTCCCAGCTTGTGGTAGGGCGGACGCAGCCCTGCTGGTTACATCCCCATCCCATAACCCGCACATCAGGCTCGAGGAGCAGCGCGGCCAGCGCAGCGCTCCCAGCACAGCTCCGATGGATCCCAGCGAGCAGGCAGGGGAAGCCAGGGGCTGCCATGCCCGCAGGCAGCAGGAGGGCTGAAGCCAGCCCTGTCCTGTTCAGTCCTTTCCAGATGCATTTCTCCTTTAAAAATAAAAATTAAAAAAATTAAAAATAAATCACTTTAACTCCACCATGACCAGAGGCAGACAGGACTGCAGCACCTGATAACACAGCCATCTGTTTCCACTTGCTGGTTTAACTTTCACATCCCACAAAAGCTCTTTCTGGTCTGAGGTCCATGCAAATGCCACCGCCTGGAGAGCAGCCCACGGGAGCTGGGTGGCTGCAAGCCAGAGAGGGCCCAGGGTGCAGGCGCTTTCCTTTGGGAGAGAGCAGGAGTGGAAGGCTCGCTATACAAGTTTAAAAATATCAAGGGTTCAAATGGGCATGAATAAATCTGAAACCAACACCTAATCTGAGGCAGCCACCCACAAGTTGGTGCAAGTAGGAACTAGACAGCAGCTGGGCCCGGGAGAAGACACTGGCATTCAAAACCCACGGCAGGCGACGGCTGGCCTCGCTGACTTCTGCCGGCTGCCTGGTGTCTGCGGAGCAAAACAGGTCAGTACTGGGACCACAGGGACAGATAGGAAGGGCAGAGAGAGATGGAAGGAGCTTCCAGGACTGAGGGAAGGCTCCCCAGGGTCAACAATGAGCATCTGGGCTGAACCCACCGCCTGCTGCAAGGGACCCGCAAAGGCTTTTAGGTTGCATCTGTTTTCATCTCAAACCCCAGAGATTAAAGAAGCCTCCAAGCGCTTCCAATTCTAGCAGCAGTTCTCCCTTTGCCCTCCTCAGAGGATGCAAAGCAAGTCAGCTGTATCCTCCAGCACCCCAACCCAGCACAATTTACCTGGTAGAGTGTGGGACGGGAGCTGGGCGTATGGGGCTGCCCCAAAGAGAGCGGCCGCAGCTCCAACCACCACCTGCCAGCTCAGCCCCACGGCTCAGCCCCGGCCCCTGCGCTGGCCCAGGCTCCTCCTGATGAAGTGCAGCCCTTATGCAACTGCTTTCTGCTTCAGGCACCCAAATAATCTGGAAATTCATCTGGGAACAAAGGGATTTAACAAGAATGTGGCCTGGGCCGCTGCTCCTCTGGCAGCGACGCAGTGGTGGTGCTGGCTTATCCTTCAGGTCACTCGACTTCATGCTTTGCTTGCTCTGCTTATAAGGGTGTGTGGTCTCAGACTCCCCAAAAATGCTTACAGAGCTAATGAAGAGAGATCTGCAGCAGCTCAGTCTTGTATTTCCACCTCCCACCCCTCCCCAAACAGCGCAGACACTCTGGACCATTTGTGCCATTTCAGATACGTTCCTCTTCCTTCATTGCACTTAAGACTAGAAATTGCACTTTGCATAAACAGCTCCCCAGCCCCTCCAACCGAAAGGGAAACTGAACAGTCAGCGCTCAGCAGCGCCCATTAAATAGAGTTTGTGTTTAATTACTCCTAACTAGTTCTCTGTGGGACAACTCCCTGTGTTCACCACACAAACCACCAGTACAGATTAAAAACACTTCATGATCGATACCCCATAGAAGGATTTGCAGGCTATCAGTGGAGCAAAAGGAAAAACAACCCAAAAGTTGAGCTGTTTGCGCTGCCCGTAGTCCAAAGGCCACCTGAGCGTGTCTGCTCAGCCAGCCACCACGGCACAGGGGGCGGAAAAAAAAAAAAAAGGTTGTTTCTCTGAAGCGAAGGCACCCTTCCAAGAGGCAGGCAGGCGGCTGCCCGAGATGGGACTTTATCTTAACCACAAAGCAACATCTGCCATTACGCTGCAGTTTGCGCAGGGCCTGCGACTGGCTGCCACGAAGGAAAACTCCGTTTAAACCAACACAAAGTGAAAATACAAACAAGGCCGAGTGCCCAGGCCCAGCGCTGCGGAGCGGGGATCACCTAGCCAAGCCCTGCCTGAGGAAACGGGACGGGCAAGCTGGAGCCCAAGGCCTCAGCATTCTGCAGAACAAGGAAAATAAAGCGGAGGTTGGGTTACCTGAGCTGAGATGCAGCCTCAGTTACATCTAATTTCTGCACCAGGGCATTTCCGTGGAGATTTTTTTTCCCCGCCTCTATGGACTAGATGTATTTAAAGTATGTAGGCTTAGTTTTCTTCATTTTGTGGGGGAGGAATTTAGCTTGTGTCTATATTTAAAATCACCACTCTTACAACTAATCAAGTATGCTGACTTTCTCCTTTAATTAAGGTGCTTATCCTTTAATAAAAAATAATCTAAATTTCAATCCCTTTCTCTTTTGCAACGACTGCATTGACTTACAGATTTAACCACACAGCTCCTGCCAGGTGGGGAATCTGCCTATTTCTGGCACCAGGATACGCAGGAATCCACAGGCGACGATAGAAGCACATGGCACGCAGGAGATGACAGGGCTTGGGTTTGTTGCGGGGCTAAGAGACGGCAAGACAAGACAATTCACGGCATTTCCAGTTTGCACTATTCCCACTCCCAGTCTGCAGAACCCTTTGTTCCAGAGCACTGTTAATTACAACATGCAAATGACTCCTCGACTCTGGTAGCACGCAGAAGTAATGGTGTTTCCTCACCTTTATTTCTAAGTTCAGCCCCGATAGCCTGCACACGCCTGCTCCCTCCACCAGCTCCAGACGAATCTAGCAGCGCTTGGCCCTCCTAGGCAGGAGGGAAACAGAGGGGAGCACGCGTTCGCTGGGCTGCCTCCAGCCCTCTGCACAGCAGGGCAACGAGCTTCACCCACAGAACGAGGGCTGGCACCTTTCTGGGTGAAATCCTGCTCCGGCACAGGCAGGAACTAGAGGGGAAAGGCTCACTTCAGCGAGAGGAGTGTCAGTGCCCAGGAGAGTGGCAGCATCTATTTGCAGCCTCAAAAACCCAGCAGCACCAGTAGCAGGGTAGACAGGGCCTGCCAGAGATTTCCTTACAGCCCAGGGTGGTACTCAGTCTGCTCGTAATAACAACTTCAAGTACGTACTGGAGGCAAGAATGCTGCTTTTAGTCTTTAATCTCCTCTTTGAAAAGGAGGTACACCCAGAAGAGCACTGTTCTGATTCTTAAAGGGCTTGGCAGAAGCCACAGGGCCCACATGGACGTGGCTCGCTTCAGCTGGTCCAGGAGCCAGCTCTGTTTTCACATCCCGTTTAGGGATGTCAAGTCCTCATGTCAAGTCCTCCAGCAGTGGAAGTTTGGCACTGCCGCCACCCACAGAAGATAAGCAGCACAGCTAGTAGCCAACTTAGCACCTTTTACAAGCCTAGGATCACTTACAGTATGACTGTGATGAAGTACTACAGCTTACTTCTGTCCTAGCACAGCAAATAAACCCTTCTATAGCTTTGCTGACAGCTAGATGACAATGCAGTGAGAAGAAAGCGTTTCTCTGGAGCAAGTTCAAAAACTTCATTGAAATTCAGATTTTATTTCAAAAACAGTCATAAACTTAATAAATTACACAATAAATTTCCTCATTATAAATTCTCCATAAAATATATTTTACAGTTTTTAAAGAAAGATTTGAAAAAATCTTTTGAGTGCTGAAAAGTATCTTGACTTTGTGTCACGCTGGTGAATAACTCCGTAGCTGCTACATCAATTTGATTTATCAAAGGTTTTAAAACAAAGACCTCAGACAACACAAAAAATAATCAAACAGAACACAGACCTCGAGGACTACCATTCAGTGTCAACCAAGGAAACACTCAGTGTCACCCAACAGCAAGGCTAAGCACCATGAGAGGGATTTCAGGTACCCCCACCCTTTAAAGTGGCAATCAGTGCAAAGAAACAACTTTGGGAGTCAAAAAACCCACGACTTTCCTGTGCCATTCACTCGTTTCTGCACTGCAGGCAGGCAGCACATTCGGTGTGCACCCTTTGAAATACTTCAGAGGAGAATCAGATGATTTGCAAAGTACCGTGAAGGTAAGGAGTATGATTCTGTAGTAGATACATACTTTCAGGTAACATAGTTGGTTCTGACTTCTGGGTGGGCAAGAGAGGAGGAAGTTAGCATGGTATTTTTAAAAATAAGGTCTCAAGTTTAACATGGAAAAATGATATACCCTCTTAAAACTTTACTCATCGAATGACCACGCTGAAATGTAAGTCCTGTGAAACAGCGTTGGCACAGACAGCGAGAGGTTTGTTTTCCTCCTTGCAGTAAGAAGCTGAGGCTTCAGTTGTACTGAACTCAGTTAAAATATGAGAACAAACAGATGTCCCCTTCTAGAACATAAGAATAAACAGATCTCGCCTTATCGTTACTCTCAGATAGGCTCCAAGTCTTGTTTTATAGCCTAAGCTCCCTGCAGGGAAGGAGCAACACTGGGACATCTAGGCAGGCAACAGGCTGTATCCTCGGTACGATGCAGCCGTCTCCGTCCCTGCCAACTGATGCTGAAGCAAGGCACTCTGCTGCAGTTGGGAACACTGTCTTCTGAAAGCTACTTCCCTAGCAGCTTCTAAACAATAAACATTGTTTAGAGACAGTAAAGTGTATTTGTCTGAGAATCACTGTTTAGACAACTTGCCCTAAATGACAAAGTGAAGGAAAATAACAAAAATTAAGGACTAAGGTCCCATGGGTAACTGTCACCTGCTCTACACAGCGCCAGGTAAGAACCACCTGTAGTCTCAGAAGCTTGGTAGAATCAGAATCCTTTGCTTTTGCTGTTTATTCACACTTGGGCAGAATAAACCCTGACTGATCAGAACTGCTCTCACAGCACTAAGAGGGAACAGTATCTGAGAAGCCAATTATAAAGGGAACATACTTACGGCAGTTTTCAGGTAAGATTTGGGGGGGGGGGGACGGGGACACGACACGACATTTAATTGATAGTACTAAGAAAGAAAACTGGTCTTTGCTGCAGCTTTAAAGCCAATTTTTGAAGACTACTTTTTCCAAAAGGTCAAATTGATAAGAAAGGTCACGGTCCTGCACCCACAAGAACAAAATGCTATACTATTACAAAGCAGCTTCTGTCAGCCATACAGTGTCAGGTGGCCTCAGCAAAACTTAGCATATCAGTCTGCTTCTGGGGAATAAGAGCTGGGGATAAGCAGCCTTTCAGCTGCTTCAAAGCTCTCCATCCTACCATTTGTGCTTTTAAATAAATATTACTTCTTTAAAAGGAGGAAAACAAATTAAAAAAATCAGCCAAGGTTGCCACACAAATCAGATACACCTTTCACATACTGGTTACTGAGTTTTCTCCCGTATTTGAGAATGGGTGTGTTCTACAAGACAAATAGTCACCCCTTAATCTCCTCATAGCTACCAGGTTAGAGGCAGTGCCAGAAAGGAAGAGGCCATGACCAGTGTTACTAGTTAGATTCAGTTCACAGGAAAACTGTGCTGCCACCATATTTTGAAGAATCTTAAAAACAACACTCTGCTGCTGGATTCCCTCATCCACGTTTCCATAAACTAAGCCCACAGTACTCTGCTATTACAAATCCTCAAGGTGCTATTGGATTATAGATACAAGAGTAGAGAGCATGTTGTGAAACTGTAGATTAACTGATTAATAAAGTATTTCATTACTAGAAGAAAGCAAAATCAAATGATAAATGAACTAGCTAACCTGCTAGCACCTGATTGCATACATTTTTAATTTGACTCCCTCAGTGACGAGCTCATTAAGCTGTAAGTGCTAAACTTGGCCATGTCAGCACTTTAAAAATCTGCTGATCCCCTTGCATTGCATTTTTTGTCTACAAAGTCAAGTCTCAGACCCTACCTTTGACATTAGATAACAAAAATAAATAATAAAGTTATTCAGGCCTGGAGAAGAAGGAATGCTTCTCATCTGTCTTCTTCACCTTGTTTTCTAGCAGACCGCAATCATTCAGACCCATAGCAAATAATTTAAGAAAAGTGGCATACACTCCCAGTCACTCATATACACAAATATATACACAGAATTACTTTACAAAGCCTGAAGATTTGCACTGCCAGCATGCAAATCTCTTTTCCAGAAGAGTTCCTAATACTGACATAGGAAACTGGAATGTACAAAATACTCCATGACATAGTGCTGGAAATCAAGTCTCAGCTCTTAAGACATCCCACTGCCAGCATACACAAACGAACATCGTCACATCTTACACTTGCATGTAACATCCTGGTATTATACACATCAACGCATTGTTAACACAACGGCCAACTCACATTCATATCATTTATGAAACTCAAAAAGAGATTCGTTTGGTAGAAACTACACCCTGCAGGTTTGGGTTCAGGCTCGTTTCTTTTACTACCATTCAGCTGCACCATCAGTTAGGTGAGCAGCAGCTCTATCGAGAGACAGACACGACTCGGCAGGTCACGTGTCCCAGCTGCTGTCTTTAAAAGCTATGTTGACTAATCGCAGTTCTAGCTCAAAAGCATCGGGTCGGTCCTGTGGGTTGGCAGCCAGCATTTCCTTGATCAGCTGTTTCATTCGAGCATTCATGGATTTTTTCTTTACAGGGATGAGCAGTTCCATTTTAGGGTTTTCTAGAAGCGCCTCTCCAACAGGCACGATCGCTGTCCCCTGCTTGACATAACTCCCCAGAAGTTCCTTCTTTGTTTCCGTATCTATGAAAGTGATTCTTTCCAGCATTGCCCAGATTATAATCCCCAATGCAAAGATGTCTGCTTTGGCAGTGTAGTGTCCTTCCCAGACTTCGGGTGCCATATAGAAGTCAGTCCCACAGGCAGTTGATAGAAAACACTTATTTACGTTAACTGGTTCCTCGGGATTCTGTCCTAAGGCTGAACATACTTTACTCAGCCCAAAATCAGCTACTTTCAGGGTAGGCTCCAAGTCACTAGCATCCATCCTGCTTTGAGATATCAGAATATTGTCAGGTTTGAGATCACGATGAATAATCTGATTTTTGTGCAGGAACGCCAGTGCGCTGCTGAGCTGAAGCATGAAGCTGGTGTTGGTCTTGCGGTTCGGCTTTCGGGACAACAGATACTCATTCATGTCTCCTCCATCACAGAAATCCATTACAAACCAGAGGTAGTAAGCACTTCTGGGGTCAAAGACTATTTCTCCTTTTAATGAGGTCTCTACAAGCTGCAACAAGGAAAAGAAATGTCATAACTACCTGATGATCACAAGACTATAAAGATATGATGGAAAAATACATGAAGTTTGGCTCTTCCTCTCAACAATCCAGAGAGCAAGATATTGCAATTGGTGAAAATAAACCTTATGCAAAATTTCTGATTAAAAAAAAATAATCACAATGTCTTTGACAGCCTCCTTATTTTCATGCATGCGAAGCGTATCAAGTTCACACTCCTGCCCAGAAGCTAGAGCTAGACCCAGATAACAGTATTTTTACTAAGTGGCCATTGCACTCCCATCTGTTTCAGCTGGACTGTGTCCCACCCCAACAAAGCCTGTCCCACCCATTTTGCTAACAACTTTAATGTATAAACAAACTCCCTACAGTGCCAGGGGGTTCTATTTGTCCTCCACTCATGAAGCAGTGCCACGACAGATTTTTTTAAAGCCTGTTCTCCATTCCTTACACATTAATGTATTCTAGCAAGGGTTAACACAGGATCCCTTAACTCAGGAGAACACCAATCTACAGGCACAGCTGAACAGCTGCTGCACGTAACACCTTTGCCACCATCCTGATCCGCTAGCTATTTTCTAGAATACAAGCAGTGAGTAGCTCCAGCAGCCAGTTCCAATAGCTGCTTCATACAAAAAGCAAAGTAAAACCAGCACACAGTTTTACTACTCCTGTTTACACAACTACACATTTGCCTCTTCAGCTCTTCTGAGGTGACTCTTAACATGCTCTGGAAGGTAAGTCTTGCAATTATTTCTGTTAGTAGTAAACCAATGTATACTAAACCAAACATAGCTCCTACAGGCTTTCAAAACTTAAGATAGCTATTAACATTTAGAGAGGCATATTAAAGTGCCTTAAAAAAGCAACCTTTTCCATCCAAGAGCAGAATTACTACCAATTTATAGCTATCTAATTACAAGCACGGCTAGTACTCAGATGGGACCAACTTAAACAGTAAATCCACATTAGAACTAGAAAAATACATATTCAGGGTTTATAGTCAGTAACAGTGAGATTCAGGTATCACAGGACAGCAGGGAGTTTCCTTTGCCAAGTGAGCCCCAATATACAGCTCTCCCCTCCACACAGCTTTATAGAAGCTGTACTTGCATCTCGGTTCAGAGCATTAAGACAACAAAATCCACTACCATGTCTGCGAGAGCAGCAACGCACCACAAGACCAGGCTAGTTTAGGACTTTCACTTTACTGACTTCATTCAGCTGATACCAGCTAAGCTTCTGCCCCAAAGCCCTTCAGGAGACACTAATACCCCCTCCCCGGCCAGCCTCCTCACACACTGCACCAGAGTTCAGCTCTGTAACACAGTTATCACCTGGGGTGGGGAAAGGAGAGGGCAAGCCAAGGGAGATCCGATTTTCTCGATTTTAGCATATACTATTATAAAGTGATCCCAGTCTCTTCAGAGTCAGCTCAGCTCTGCCCTTTACTCTCTCTACAGCAGGAAAACAATTTGTAGTGCTTGCACCAGACATGGGCAAGATCTACATGCCACATTGTTAACAGGCTCTACCATCAAAAACAACGCTGCAGGTCATCTAGAAGCTCTCCCCCACCTTGCAGTTCCACCCTTCTTTCTTTAAGTTACTCCCTGTACAGCTGTCCACAGGTTTGGTGCAATCTCTCACAGAACCACTCACGACTAGGAAGGCAAGGCACTAATTTCTCCCACAGGAGCTAGCCAGTATTATTTTACCCTAATCCCTTCACAAAAGCAGGTCAGTAACAACTACCAAGCTACAGCAAGTTTACAAAGGCAAGAATCCTCTTTCTCAGGCTCATACAGCACTTGGCACAACAGGATCTGGACAGCCCTGAAGGATTGTCAGATGAATGTTGACTAACAAAAGGTCCTACATTAGACATGCAAGAATGACAACAATAAAAAATGAAATTATAAGAGCTGACTAGGGATAATACAATAAACATTGATCAGGCTACTGACTTTTTAAACCAGAGACACAAATTTCTCTCACAGGATGATTTACAGTTGGGGCAGCTTCTTGAAAAAGGAATGAATCGGATTATCTTCCAAAGTCTTTCCAGAGCTACTTATTCTTCAAAAATATGCAGCTTCAAACTTAAAGACAGCTTAAGGGACACTTTCAGTAGTCACGTAGGGGAAGCGTATTTATTCCCTGATTTATCATACCTTTACCTCTCTTTGAAGAGATTAATAGTTATTTATTCAAAAAAGAAAATGGCTTACCACACACTACCAATTGCTTATTATTTCTGAAAGAATTTTAAGTGTTGGCTTCCTAAATCAAGATGGTTACTTCCCCTTCCAAGGACATCCGAGATTAAGAAATTCTTCAGACTGTCTCAAGACATTAGTACATGTCTGCTCATGGGCTTCTACCAAGTAATACAACAGCCTGCACCTCCCTTCTGCTTTACCTTCGGTGTTTCCTCAAATTATCAAAGCAAATTTGCATTAAAAAAAATGCTGGAGTCTTTTAGAGTGGCATGGCTTCAAATTACAAGATACAGGTGACTGTTCAATAGATACACTCTTTTAAAGATACAGAATAGTTTTTGGGTGTCAACAATGCAAACAATACCCTCTCCTAACTAAGCATACCTCAAAAAAAAAAAAAAAAATCATCATAGCTACCCACCTCCTTCCCTCCCAGCTACACATCCATATTAATTACTTCCACCCCATTACCTCAGCTTCATGTACCTGTAAATAAAGGGAGGAACTGGAGCCATGGGACATCTTCTGCACCATACCATCTTTCTGCAAGATGCACTCCTCCAGGTGAATGACGTTGGGATGCTGGCTCTTGATACTGCTAAGTGCCCAGAACTCACGCAGAGCTAGTTCCACGTTCTCTGGAGCATGGCACCGAATCTTTTTCACCGCGACCCGTGCAGAGGTCTTCCTGACGACTGCTTCGTACACCACACCATAACTGCCACGACCAACCTCCCGTATTAGATCGTACTTAGGCTGGCTACTCACCATCTTCAAGATCAAGGGTTCTGGGGAAGGGGGAAAAACCCACAGAACTAAAACTTATGAACAACAACTGGGCTGTATTTTCCCCCATATGGCTTGGTGTGGCAATATCAGGCCTATCAAAACCCTGCAATTAACAGGCCAGTGCCTCTGAGGGTTACACTGAATGCAAAGCTGCATTTGAGTGCTAGAACATTCCAGAAGCTATTCTGTAAACCTGCACCTGTTGCCACAGACTAGTTAAAAGTGAAATTACATCATTTTGGTGGGACTACTGAGATTTCAAATACAGCCCAGTTTTCAAGGTGGCAACAATTCAAACCTAGACTTGTACTGTGCCGAGACAGGGCTGTCGTGTATGCTCCTGCTCCTTTCTCTCAATGTCTTCCGTAAACATCTGCGGGAATAATAGTATGGTATCATGCCCTCCATCCACGCCTGGGATAGCAGAGAAGTTCTAGTTGAAGCCTGTGGTTGGGCAGTAGCAGATTTAATTAACACTGCCTTTTATGGAGGTGACTGCATAAGTAAATGTTTCTGTTATAAATCGAAATTCTTTTACTAAGACAAGAGGATGCTTCGGATCGCTTCCGATTTATTTTTTTTAATATTACTATGACTTTTTCACCTAGTCTCCTCTGAATGAGGAGTCTATGGTTACAAAAAGTTAAAAAGGGTAACTGATTGCAGAAGCTTGTACCCAGCATCTAACTTTCGCTTTTGCTCAACAGGGAAAAGACAAAATTTAAGATATTGCTCTGTAAGTAAAAGACACACACACACAAAAAAAAAAGCCGCCAAACACTGCTACAGATTTATGTCCCTCCCTGCACACTTCCCTGCAAGATTACAAACCAAAACACACCAGGCACCACCTTTACACAAACCAACCAAAATGGGACACTGACTATAGACAGAAAAAAAAGCTTGGCCAGGCCAATTATCACTGGTCAAACAGAATGAAACACAAAAATAATTAAAAAAAAATAAATCATAGCTAGTATATCAGAACTAAAGTAGTTTGTAAGACCGCCAGTGATAAATGTAATTCTCTTTATGTCAGTAAACCAGACAATAAGGACCACTTCAAAACAGCCTGTTATTAGCAGAAAGCTTTCAATTATTTCCACTGGTTTAGGTATTTTTTTATTTTTTTTTTTTCAGAAAAAAGAAAAAAAGAAAGAGAGAGAAAAAGAGGTATCATCAGTCTCAGGACAATACTACACAGACATTTTAACCTTGCAGCAAAGTTCTGTGATAAACATTTACACGAACATTTTGAACTGAAGTGTGATGTGCCCAAGAAACACATTACCATGAGGTTCTGCTCACAAATTGCATTGAGCCTGCACCTGTAGCAGGCCTGTGAGGAACAGATTAAGATTACAACCTGCACGTTAAAAATCTGATGGGCCAATAGCCCCTCCCACGCAAGGGAGAAGAGCAGGATCTGTAATCTCACCAGCGGCCAAGTATTTCCTGAGGAAAAGACTGCGTTACTCAAACACTATCACATCAGGTTCAAAATGAGCAGAAAACCTCCCCCCACACTGAGAGTCAGTTAGCGGAGTGCCGTCACCAGAGAGGAGCTGTCATTCTGCCAAGCGTCAGGCTTGCTACCTGCCTTCCTTCACCCCCACAGCCAGCTAAGGCTGGTCTGGAAATGCCACCGAGGTTTATTGCCTAACCCGATGAGAAGTGCCGCCTGCTCCCCAGGGCAGCGACCGGGGCAGCTCACGCCAAGCTGCGGGGCCCTGGCACAGGCCAGGCACCGCAAACCAACAGGCCGGGCCTGCCCCTGCTCCCTCCTGCAGGCCCGGGAACCTGCAGCCGGCATCTCACAGGGGAAGCGCTTTCCCTCCCTGGCTGCCTCGTTAGCAGCAATAACTACGGAATAAAATAAGTTGCCCCCCCCTCCTCTTCGCCCTGCTCCAACAGGGAGGCCCTACAAGCGGCTGTCACACCGGGACCCCGACCGCACCGAGGCGGACCTTGCTCCAGAGGGAAATTCCCGAGGCACCGCTCGCTTCGGGCGGAGGCCGGGAGCGGGGTCTCACCCCCTCAGCCGCGGCCCGAAGGGGAGCCCGCCCCGCTGGGCCCCACCGGCCTCGACAGGTACCGGGGTCTCCCTCACAGCCCCCGCGCACACCTGGGGTGAAGATCCCCGCCCGTGTTGGCCCGGCGCGGCCCCCACTATGACGCGCTGGGAGGACTGCCCAGACCCGCTTCCCGCCGCCGCCCCTGGGCTGGGCCGAGCCGAGCCGAGCCGAGCCGAGCCGAGCCGAGCCGAGCCGGACGGAGCCGAGCACCGTGTTACCTCAGGGCCGCCGCCGCCGCGCTGCC